>BHFV01000339.1:0-29838 GCA_003568905.1 Trebouxiophyceae sp. KSI-1
CAGCCGCCGCCGTCGCAGCCGCCGTCCTCTTCCAAGGCCGGCCGCGGCTCGCTGGCCGGCCCGCCTGCCGACGACTACGCCGATTTCGGCGGCGATTTCGGCGCGGGATTCGACGGCGGTTTCGGCGAAGAGCTGCCGGCCGCGCCGCTGGAAGTGCAGCCGGACAGCGCCGGGTGGGCAGCTTCCGCTCGACTTCCGTGCCTCGCAGCGATTTCGAACGCTTCGTTTGGGAGCGGCTGCGTTACAGCAAGCCAGTGGTGGCTGCATTGCAGAGCCACTGGCTTGCTGCCGGCTGGCTAGCTCTGAACGTGCCTCTTTTGGGGGGGGGGGGGGGTTCGGCGTGTGCGGCTCAGTTGCGGGGCTGCAGTGGTGAGTGCTGCAGGCATGCTTCAGTCAGGGTTATAGAAACCTTTCACAGGGCCTCCCAGCATCCAGGAGTCATTTGGGACAGAGCTGGTCGTTATGGGCCGCTGTGGCAGCCGCCGGCGCAGCATGTTGACTGAGGCAGAAGGGGCGCGGTTGCTGCTGCCGCAGGGGTGCGGCGCGCGGCGGGGCCGCAAGGCAGCGCGCTGGCGGCAAGCGGCGGGCGGCTGTGAGGGACGTCGCAGAGAACGGGGTCGCTGCCACGCAGCTCTCCAACACCTCCATCAGGGCGCTGCAGAACGACCGCTCTTCGCTGCTGCGGCCGCGCGGCGGCGGCGCCGAGCCGCACCACCTGGTGCGCTGCTCTTTAGGGTTTAGGGTATCGTCAGATAGGGTCTTGCCAGGGTCCTTGCCCGGCTGACGAGCTGCAGATCTGTGTGGTTTTTGACTTGTGGGCGACAGGAACAAGCTCGTGCTGTTTCTGTGGCTCGGCTGGAAGCACATCTTTGCGACGGTATTACTCAGAGCAGGGACTACTTGCTTGTATTATTGTGGCCTAGCTCGGGGGTTATAATACTCAGAGCAGGGACAAGTTGCTTGTGTCAATGTGGCCTAGCTCGGGGGGCACATTACTCAGAGCAGGGACTAGTTGCTTGTATCGTTGTGGCCTAGATCGTGGCCTGAGGCGGGGTGGTATCTGCAGAGCAAGCGGCGCCGCCTGTGGCTGGCGACTTGGCAGCAGCAGCCGGGCGTCGCGGCGGAGCTGCCCGAGCCACTGCTGCAGCTGCTGCGGCGGGGGCAGGCGGCCGCTCCCAGCGGCGCTCAAGTGTGCCACCAAGCCGCAAACGCCCATAACTTCGCATCAATCTGGCGAGCCGGACTCGGCATGTTGAGGATCACGGCTCGCTGCCGCAGGCGGCGGTGGATGCGGCGGCTGAAGCGACCGTCGACGTTTCGCCGCGCAACGGCATGCGTGCCGACCGGCAGGCGCAGCAGGACGAGCCGCCGCCCGTCGATGCCGCGGGGCACGACTTTGGGTTTGACGGCGGCTTCGACGGCGGCTTTGACGACGCCCCGGACGCCGGCCGCACGCCGCTCTCGCCCCTCAACCGGCCCGCGGACCAGCCTTCGGCGGCCACGCCCGGCTCGTCGCGGTGCGCCTGCCGACGCGTTTCCCCGCTCTCGCGACCGCCCGGCGGCGGCGCGGTGCTGACGGCGGTGGTGCGCGCAGGCGGCCGGGCTCGTCGCGCAAGCGGCAGGAGCAGGCGCACGCGGAGCAAGACGACGACGAGGACGGCGCGGAGGGCTGCGCGGCCCGCACGCAGCGCGTGCTGCGGCTGGTCAAGGTGCGCGCGCGCCTCTCTCGCGCCGCATGGCCGCTGCTTGCGCGCGTCGGCGCTGACGATCCGCGGCGGCTGCGCGCGCACAGAGCAAGCTGGGCGGCGCGAGCGGCGCGAAGAAGCAGCGCCTCTCCGCGGCCGCGGCGCAGACCGTTGGCTTTGACGAGCTGCACCGCGACCGCGGCCGCGCCGAGGCCGCGCGCCTATTCTTCGACCTGCTCACGCTGCAGGCGCGCAAGCAGGTCGTGCTGCGCCAGGAGGAGGCGTACGGCAGCGTCGGCGTCGCGCTGGCGCCCGCGCAGTAGCATTGCCTGCTGCGTGAGAGCAGAACACAGGGGAATGCACTATCTTGACTCAGGACCGCGAGCGGCGCCGGCCTGCTTGCCTGACGGCTGAGGACTGCAGCAGTGAACAAGCCCGTCTATGCTTGCACACTTGTGAAGCGCTGTTCTGGGGCATGTCACAGCGCCACCCAGGTTGCCTGAAGGGATGCTTTGCACTGCACGGCTGGGGCTTGATGCCAGTGACAATTGGGCCCGAGGCGGCGCAGCGGACAGACGCCCCAAAAATCTCTGTACAATGTGGCGGAGCTTGGGCAGCTGCTCAGCGCCTCGTCTTGGAAATGGGTTGTCTTTTCAGGCAGGGTTGGTTCATCATGCATCACAGCGAGGGCATGATGGCCCATGCGCAAGCAGCAGCAAGGCAAGCAGCAGCTTGATTGCCTAATGAGGCAACGTGCGTGGGCCCGGTGGTACCAAGTCCAAACGCTTCAAGCACGGCAGGGTCTTCAGCCGGTGCGCAGTCATCAGCACTGGACAGACATGCACGAAACTTCCGCTCTATGGCAGTGGGCATTGTAGCAGACGAAAGACTTTTCTCGCTGGGCAGCGGGGACAGGAAAAAGTGGCCTAGGTATCAGACTTTTGGTGAGACAGCAGGCTTGCCTGCAGATTCAGCTTATTGGTAAGGCGCTCGTGTGAGCGATCATTTATTTGTTGGCAGCATCTTGGGTCTCAGCACTGCCCGCTGCAGGCGAGCAGCGGGAAGCTGAGGCCGGCCAGCACGGAGGTCAGCAGGCTGCGGCGGGCGGCCGAGACGCGCTGCTCCCGGCCATAGAGGCTGAACTTAAAGTCCGTCTCCAGCAGGGCCGGCACCTCGTAGTCGGCCTGTGGCGGGGAACCGGCCCTGAGGGTGAGCTACTCATCAGCAAGCGGGCATCAAAAGAGATCGACATACAGGCCAGCGCACCTCCTCGCCCTGGCTGGGGGAGTCGGCGGTGGCTGTGCCGGCGGCGGCCTGCAGCGTCTCTCCGATCAAACCCTGCACGAGTACGGGCATGCGTTAGTCGCAGTCGGCAGCAAGGCGGCAGTCTGTTAGGCAGCCAAAGGAGGGCGTGCCTGGGCCTCGTCGCCGGGAGGGCTGGCCAGCAGCGTGACGCGGAAGTTGAGATATGAAGGCTGCGGCACGCCGCCTTCGTCCAGCTGCCCGGGCGGCACAGCCCAGACGGTGAGCGCCAGAGAGCCTGCAGCCGGGCAGCCACAATTCAGCCAGCCGAGAACACTGCCCCTCTACTCGTGAGGTCAGTGCGAGGCTGGGGGGCGGCTGACTGGTCGTGACGTTGACAGCGCGGCCGAGCCCAGGCTCGTGCGGCGCCCATGCCACTGCCACGCTGGTGTCGCCGCTGCCGAGCGTGTTGCTGCCGGGGGCAGACTCGTGGCCGACAAACTCCTCGGCGCCGTCCAGCGCGACTGCAGCCAGAGGAGCAGGTTTTGTCAGGGGTGGCGTACAGCAGCAGGGCGGCAGGTGGCATGCAGACGGAAGGGAGCGAACGCGTGAGGTTGCCGTCCTCGGCCAGACGAACTGTGATGCGGTGGTCGTTGAGGCGGAAGCCCAGGGCACCCATGTACTGCAGACAGGCGGGTCTCAGCCACATCCGCGCCGGTGCCGAGTCTCAGCTGCCAAAGGGGAGGGGCAGGCCGCGCACGGTGCCGTTGTGGTCCCACATGGCCCCCGGCTTCAGCTCCATGTTCACCTTGGGGGGTCAGGCAGGAAGTCAGTGTGTGCAAGGCACGCACAGAAAGCGGTGCTGCAGCTGGCAGGATGGCTGACAAAGGCGCACCGCCTGGCGCGCGTCAGAATAGAGGCAGTAGGCCTTGCCGGCCTCGCCAGTGAACTCCCAGGTCCTGCCATCAAAGCCGCTGCAGGCAGGCAGGCCTGGCGTCGGCTGCCGTTGTGGCAAGCTTGCACAGCCGGTGCTGGGGTGTGATGTAAGAGGAGTGTGTAGAGCTCACGTGAGGATGGGGTCGCCATTCGAGGTGCCGGTCGGCGGCGGCGACGGCGGCGGCGGTGGCGGCGGCGGCGGGTTCTGGCAGGTTTGGGTTTTTTCATCTGCAGTTCGACTAGAGATGAGTCATCACTGTGCCTCCTGTCAAGACACTCCTCATAAGAGAGCAGCGGCAGCCTCACAGGCACTCTGAGCAGGTTCAGCTTAAACGTATCTTAGTAAGGGGGTGGCATCGCTAAGGGTGTTGGAATTTCTTACCGCAGATCAAGGATCCGTAGCAGTTGCAGTAGGCACATAGTAGTGACGAATAGCCACGATAATAAAGCGTGGCGATACAATTATCAGACCCATACTTTCCGATGTAGAGGGCTGGTTGTTGTTCTTCTACTTGTTGACAGGTGGTAAATTCGTCCCCACATTCCTGCAACCAAGGTCACCTCAGAGCTCTCTTCATAGGAGGAGAAAAGCAAGGCATCCTGTGTGCTTCAGGTCACCCCTGGGCAGGGGCCATGGCGGTGACGCACCCCGCCAAGTGCCCCTACCTCCTGACCCTGCGCGCCCAGCAGGTAGCAGATAGCCAGAAGGGCGATGAAGGCTGTCGCAGCTGAGCCGACCGCCTTCATCTATGCGCCTGCGCGCCGGCGAGGTCTCAGCCGTTGAAGGCTGGCAATCGTGGCCATGCCATGGCCCTCCTGTAGACGTGCAGGAGGGGTCTGCCAGAACACTCTGCCAGCAGAATACAGGGGACTCTCCAGTAGGCATCAAGGTTTCTGTAATTTCTAATTCTTATGATTGAGGATATGACAGCCGAAAGTGCCGGCCATCCCGGATCTCTTCACGGATAGCCGGCCATCTTGATAAAATGCTATGTAGCGGCGCTCGACGCTTGCGCGCAGATGAGTGGCGGCCAAGATGGGCAACCCCTTCGGCAGGCGCGGAGCTGCATACGCGGCGCAGCGATACCGCGCGCGGCTGGCTGCGACCGTGGCCAAGGTGCATTGGAGAGCTCGCCTGATTGAGCGTGCAGCTGAGCGGTGTAAAGTCCACGTCGGCGCCGGCGGGCGCGCTTCCCGCAGCGGGCGGGGGAGTCTCCGAGGGCAGCGGGCGTGTAGCTGAAATCTGTGCTGTTCAAGGACACTCTGCAATGTGCAGTCTGGCGGCGCGGGCTGCTTTTCGCTCATTACATCCCGACAGTTGCAATGTGTCGTGCGCAATGATCACCTTACAAACGCTCTTCGCAACTTGGCGCGAATGACCGTCTCCCCGAGAGGCCTTTGCTCCTGAGGAAGTGTTCATATCGATATGATACGGGTTATCGGCGCGGCGGCTGGAACAGCTGATTTCGGTTGACTCAGACCGGGATCAAGTCGGCGCTTCGGGAGTGCCGGTTACCTTCAGGGAACGCAGAGAGCCGTACACTTTCCAATGCCGCCACTAAAGCACTATCCTCATGATGACAGCCAAGCAGTGCCCCTCACTTAGCAGCGCGGAGGAGACGAGCGCGCAAAGCAAGATCCGGGTGCAGCTGGAGTAGCAGGTATCGGCACCTTCCAGCACCGCTACATGCCATGCGCTACTAAAGAAAGGTACTTTTCCTGGCGCCGGACATTCAGATCTTGTCAAGCCAAATAACAAGAAGCTCAACTTATTCATGCGCACAAGAAGGCAGCGTCAGCACTCAAGGCGGCCCCTCCCGTGTCCTGCCGCCGCCGCCGGCCTCCCAATCCTCGGCCTGCACGCTGTGCAGCATGGCCTGGATCGCCTCGGCCGCCCTGTGGACCGCCGGCGGCCGCGACTCACCCACCGCCTCTGCCTCAGCGGCCTCCGGACTGCCACCAGCCTCCGCAGCCGAAGGCGCCTCTACCCGCCCAGCCGCGGCCGTGCTGCCCTGCCGGCTGGGCGCCTCAGCCGCTGCCTCCGCCCCACCACTCTCCGGCGCGTCGGCACTTGCCAGAGCCACTGCCTGGGGATCTGCCAACCCATCCAGGCCCGCGCCCGCGCCGGCAGCCTCCGCCTCTTCCGAAAAGGCGGTCAGCTCCTCCCCGAAGCTGGCCAGCCGGCTGCCTGGCCCCAGCGGCAGGGCGCCCTCCGCAGGCTCCCGAGCTGCCAAGTCCGAAGGCGGCTCGACCGGGGGCAGTGGCGGCGGCGTCGCTGCGCGGCCGTTTGCTGCGGCGGTGGGGCGTGGCGGCGTGCCAGGCTCCGGCCGCTCCCGCTTGAAGAAGGCGGGCAGCCGGCTGTTGCTGAGCCGCGAGGCCAGCGTGGGCCTGCAGCAGCAGCAGCATCAGCAGCAGCAGCCTTCAGATGGCTCACGTTTTGGGGGCAGGCAGGCGGACCCACATGCAGCCTTCTCATGCATTGCCGCTGCTCAGCATTTCTTGCTTCCGCTTGGACGCATGCGGAAAGATGGCCTGCTGCCTTTTGCCATTTCCCCTCTGCAGAGCCAGGCTGAATTGCTCCTCGAGTGAAGCAAGCGCGCCCCAGCCCCATGCAAGTAGAGCTTCTAAAGAGCAGACGTGCCTGCCGCCGTGGCCGTTGCTGCTCTCCTCAGCTGCAGGTGCCTCGGGCGCTTGGGAACCGCTCTGGCCGCCCTCAGGAAAGCGGGCCAGCAGCTGCCGCATGCGCTCCAGACTGGGCTCCCGGGCGGGGCCGGCCGGCAGCGCCGCCAGCGCATCCAGCAGGTGACTGACGTCAGCGCGCGCCTGCAGCTGCCAGGAGGGGCCCTGCGGCCGCGCCCCAGGCGGGCAATCATCAGCTCACCTGCTGAAGCTGCGATGCTTTCTGCCGGCAGCAAAGCATTGCCTGCCGTCTATCTGGCAGCCTGCTCCCATCTGGTCTCTAGAGTTGGCTGGAGGTGGGGCACTGCACAGCCAAGTGCCGATCCGCGCATGAGATGCCGGCAGGCCATACTTGATTCAAGGATGTTGGGTTGGGTAGGGCACTGCAAGAGGGGTGCAGTGGACAGGAGGAGGGGCCCACCAGCGGCTCCAGGCGGGCGAACGCCTCTGCCAGGTTCTTGGAGTAGAGCGAGGCGACGCGGCCGAAGATGGCCTCCAGCTCCTCTGGCAGCAGCAGCGGGCCCAGCACCTGCCGGCCAGCCGAGAGTTAGAAGGAGCTTGGGCACTGAAGGCAGACCGGTGCTAGCTGTGTCGGCTGCATGGGAGAGGCTGCAGGGGCAACAAGCAGCAGGCGGCAGGCGAGGCGAGTGCGTGCCCTGGCCGCACACAGACGCCATGCTGCTGGGCACAAGGCTGCGGCTCTTGCAGGCACTGCCGCTGCCAGCATCAGGCCTGCCGGGGCTGCCCCGCGCTGCGCTGTGCTGACATGCTGCTGCTGCAGAGGAAGCGGCTCGCAGCGGCCACTGTCCCTCCAAGCAGCTGATGACCTCATGCCATGTCAGCGGGAACAGGGAGCTGAAGCGCGCCTGCGCCAGCACGCGCAGCTGCTTGGCCAGGCCCTGCGCGAAGGAGGAGGGCGGGAAGGCGCCCTCCGGCGGCAGGCTGGCCCAGCGCTGTGCGGCCGCCGGCAGGGTCCGCAGCGCCGCCAGCAGCCGCTCGCGCATGATGCCCACCAGCTTGGAGTGGACCTCGCCGCGGTGCAGGGCCAGGTCCTGCGGCATGAGTCATGCACAAGTCACGACTGTGAGTCACGCTTTGCAAGAAGTCACGATTTGTCCACGTGCTGTTCGGCACCTGCTGCTGCAGAAGCCTCCATGCATCCTATTCATCTTGCCGAGTGCTGCTCAGTCCCGTGAAACCGGCAAATGGTGTCCACTTGCTTAAGCGCCCCAGTGCATGCAGCGGCCATGTACTGCAGCTGTCCCGGCTCTGCATGTGGACACGTCAAGGCGGCCTGCCAGCCACAAAGCAGCTCTCTCTACAATCAGCACAGCCTGCCCAACAAATTCCCAGCCTGCCCAGCCGCCGCTGAAAGGCAAGAGCCCCCCGGGCCATCAACGGAGGCGGGCCTTGAGCACGAGGTCCAGCTCGGGCGCCAGCAGCGGGCGGCGCGCGGGCGGCAGGTGCGAGGCCAGCAGCTGCGCCAGCGCCGGCTGCAGCGCCAGCAGGCAGCCGACGGCCTGGCAGGAGAGCGCGAGGTGCTTGGCGGTGATCGACTTGAGGCCGGCGACCTGCATGGCGCCCGCGCCCAGCACCAGCTGGCAGGTGCGGCTGTTGAACACCTGCGCGGGGGGCGGAAGGCGGGCAGCGGCTTCAGCCGAGCTCCTAGCAGCGCGGGAGCAGCGGCTATGGCTGGGGCGTGGTATGGGGCCAGAGGCTGCCGGGCGCTGCCGGGCAGGATGCGTCCACGCACGCTTGGCCATGCTACGAGGAGCCCCCAGCCTGCCTGCCTCCTGCGGCAATCTTGGACTGACCTTGGACTGGTGCCTGACTGTGGACAGAACCTTGTACCAACCTTGGACTGCCGCCTGCTCGCAGATCCAACCTTGGACTGGGCCCCGTCAAAGGCGCGAGCCCGCAGTGCGACTGACACAGCCAAGCCTCCCCGTCCGCCTGCCTCCCCTGAAGCCGAGGGCGAGTGCGGAGGCGGCCAGGGGCTGTGAGACCTTGACGAGCTCCACCACTCGGTGCGTCACCTCCGCCGCCAGCCCGCGCGCGACGTCCAGCAGCCGCAGCTCGCGCGCCAGCAGCTGCAGCAGCGCCAGCTGCGCCCCGACCACGTGGAAGCGCGCGCCGCCGACGGCCAGCGTCCCGGCTGCCTCCTCCTCTTCGCCTGCGGGCGCCCCCGCCGCTTCAACACTGCCGGGGCAGCGACGTAGGAAGGGGGCGACAGCAGAGCGGCTGAAACTCAAGCTGCTTTCAGCCGAAGGCTCTGCTGCCAGTGATGGGAGCTGCACGGGCCCGCGGCCTGCCACTATTTGACTTGCAATCGGCAACTTCCATGTCTGTGCCGCTGCCAAGGCGTCTTGCTTCAGCAGCAGTGCAGAGCTGAACCCCGTGCATCCTCCACCACCGCTGCCTGCATGACAGCCTGCATGGCCAAGCGCTGAGCAGAGAGTGGAGGCATGCCGTCCGCCTCTGCGACGGCGGCTTCGGTCGGCAGCGGCCCCGGCGCCGCGCCCTGCAGCGACAGCCGCGCGCCCTCCACGATCTGGTCCACCAGCCGCTGGCTGCGGCGCGGCACGGGCGCGGCCGCCCAGGTCTCGCGCTCGAGCGCGGCCGCCAGGTGCGCCAACGCAGACTGGTGCAGCCCCTCCAGCCACGCCTTGCTATGCGCCTGCCGGGGCCGGGGCCGGGCGTCAGTGTCAGCTGCCGCCTGCTGCTGCTGCTTTGGATGGCGGCTGCTGTGTGCAAGACAGGTCACCTGTTGAGACGCTGCTCTGGGCAAGGGCAGCCTGCAGCATTGGCAGGCAGCATCGAGGAGAGGGACCAGTCCAAAGGACCATGTCCGCCCAGGATATTCTGCACATGTGAGGCCCACCAAGCGGCAGCAGGCTGCTGAGGAGGCAGGAGGCCTCGCCTGCGTCACGTTACGCAGCGACACGACCGGTCGGCAGCCGGCCGCCTGCATCGCCTCGGCAAAGGCGGCGCTGGCCGCCAGCAGCGCCTGCAGCTCCGCCAGCTCCAGGCTGGTGATGGCAGACGACCTGCATGCAACGCAGAACATTTGCAACGGAGAACAGCATTATGCAGCCAAATAAGTGGATGTTGCGAGGCGGAAAACGGCATCCAGCACCTCGGGCAGAGAAGGCAAGTCAGTGGCAGCAATCTGCGGCATGGCATGCAGCAAAGCTAGCTGCAGCCTGGGCAGCAGGCTGTGAAGTGCGCGCATGCAGCAGCACTTCAAGCTCCAGTGCCTGCCAAATGGCCGCAAATTGCCACACGGAAGCGCCCATGCATGGAATCGACGGTCGCCCTCTGCAGGCCGCCCTTCGTCCATGACAGCTGCACAACCAGAGACATTGAGGAGCAGCAGCCGTGCCTGGCGGCCAGCAGCTTGATCCATCGACCGTGGGCCGCCTCGCCCACTGCCTGCACCACCGCCGCAAAGCCGGGCTGCTGCGGCGGCGGCCCCGCGCCCTTGCCGGCAGGCGCCGCCGCCAGCGCTTCCGACACCGCCGCCTGCACTGCGTGAACATGCCGCACTGCGGCCAGCGACACCGCCGCCACGCCCCGCAGCAGCTCGACAAACTGCGCGGGCGCCAGCTCCTGCGTGGGGCGGGCGGGCGGCGCGTCATCTGGCGGTTCCGACTGCAGCATGCGAGTGAGGCAGGGGTGGTGGTGCACTGCAGATGTGGGCAGAGAAACTGCAGTCGTTCCAGTTGTGTGAGGGTGAGTTATTTCGCGCACAGTCGCGCGACTCTTGCAGCCGACTTTGTGCTGCAGGGGGGCGCAACATAAGGCCCAGAAAGAGCGCTGCCAGGCAACGGGCGCAGCATCTGAAGGCTGATCTTGGGCTGCAAGAAAGTGGTTTCTCAGGCAGGCACATGATCTTCGAAGGGCACGTGCCTGCAGGCGGTCTGATGTGGAAGCGCTCGCAGGCGCGGCCGGCAGCAGATGCTGCAGGCTCAGCTCCACGACGTCCCTGCAAGACAGCAGGAGGGCATGAGAGGCATCGGCTTGCCGGGCCTGCAATCCTCGGCACTAGGCAACTTCGCTACGGCAAGCCCGCCTGCCCGCCACGCTGGCAGCGCTGCCTGCGGATTTGGGGCCATGGCATCTTCCCAACACAGGCTGAAGCAAGCAAGCAAGCAAGCAAGCAAGCAAGCAAGCAAGAAAGGGCCAGGAGCGTGCCTGATGCCGGCCTTGGCATCCTCCGCAGCCGAGGCCTGCAGTGCCCGCACCGCCGCCGGCAGGTGCCCCGTCCGCTGCAGCCCCAGCACCAGCGGCAGCAGCTGCTCCGTCAGTCCGGCCGACTCTTCCTCTGCAGCGTCTGTCGTCGCAGATGGCTCTGAGGCGCCAGCAGCCGCGGCTGCCACGGCTGCGGGCATGCCAGCCCAGCGGCAGGCTTGCAGCAGCTCGGAGGCCAGCAGCTCGTCGATCGCCTGCGGGAGTTACAGGGGCTCAGGCGGAGGTAAAGGAGGGAGTTGCAACTGTGCGTTGGCGGCAAGTGGCTTTCAACCCGCATGACTGGCTCATTATTGGATGTCATCCGCAGTGTTTCGCATCATTTCCTTTCTCTAAGATGCTGCGAGGCTGGCACAAGGGAAGGGAATGCATCTGCAGCCAAAGACATGCTGATACATCTTTTCAGAGCAGGCGGCATGCATTCAAAGTGAATAGAAGCTCCCTCCATTGCCTGCGTCTGCGAGCAGCTCTGATGCGCGCAGCCAGCGCGGCCAGCAGCCGATCTGCCAGCAGGCACTAGGAGGCGGCAAGGCTTGCCTCCGAGATGTCTGCGATCTGAGCTGGAAGGCGGCGGAACGCGTGCAGCGCCGCCAGCTGCCGACTGCCGGCCAGCAGGGCGCGGAGGGAATCTAAAACGTCCAGGGCGCCCACAAAGTCGCCTGCTGGCAGCAGCAGCTCCACCGCCTGCTGGGCGGCCGCCGCCTCCTGCACCACCTGGACAGCCAAGGAGCCGGTCAGAGCCGCGGCTGACAAGCATCAGTCCTCGCTTTACTAAGCATGAGGCGTGGGGCTTGCTGCTCCCATCACAGCATGTCACTCCTGAGCGTGCAAGGAGTGCTGCCTTGGTGGCTATCCTGCAAACCTTAGCACAGCTGCAGCGCGATGCATGCCTCTGCAGTCGAGCCGTGGCACAGGCAGCAGGAGCGACAAGCCTTGCAGCAGCCCTTCGCCAGTGCTGCACTTCAGCAGCATTCGAGCGTGAGAAGGGAACGGCACCTTCAGCACGTCTGCCACTGCCAGCATGTTGGCCTTGCGCAGCCGCCGGCGCTCTGCCGCCTCCGCTGCGGCCGCCATCTCCGCCCGCAGCTCCCCCACGCCGCGCCTCAGGCCGGTGACTTGGCTGTAGGCGCGGTGCAGCGCGAGCCGCAGGTCCTGCGACGGCAGTTACAATAGTCTTCAGGCGCGACAGTTACCGGAAGCAGCACCATGCTGCTCAAAGCAGGAGAGACGCTGTGGAGTCTGACATGCTCCATGCAACGATAGGAGGTACGGCAGGCAAGGGGCCCAGCTGTTGCCTGGCGCGCCGCCATAGCAGCAGCAGCAGCAGTGGGAGCGCAGCGATGAGTTCTGGCAGCACCCATACAGGCCCATAACACCTGCCCAATTTTTCAGGCAGGGACGGGGACCCCACCTGCACAACGCCGGCCGCCTCGAAAAAGTGGTCGGAGCGCGAGGCGATCTCCTTCAGCAGCTGCGACTCTATCACATCCAGGTAGCCGCCGTACGCCTCCAGGCGAGCCAGCCGCTGCGCCTCGCTGTCGGTCGCGACCACCTCCCGCCACGTGTCCGGCCTGCCGTCAGAGAATATGATTTAGGATCCACAAGACCTTAAGCAGCATGGAGCCGGCGGGTCAGTCTGGTGCTCAAAAGGGACAAAGAGCTGCGGCGGAGAGCGTGGATAGCAGCGAGTAATCTTGATTAGGGGCACATGTGCCTGAGCTGAGGTGGCTGCTTTGAGAGGAAGGGACAGGGGAAGCGGCAGAGGCAGCCACACTCCAAAGTCTGAGTCAGCCATGCAGCCGCATGATGCAGCATGGCCTTATGATGCTGCCCGGGAAGGGGATGTGTGGCCGTGCCTGGCCAGCGAGAAGCCCTCCTCAAAGAACATGGGAGGGACCGCCCGGAGAGCCTCCAGCAGCCCCTCGCCCGGCCGGCCCGAGCGCCCGGAGGAGGCGGCGGCCAGCGGGCTGCTGGCGGCCGCGGCGGCCGCGGCGCGGGCCGCCTGGAAGCGCTGTTGCGCCGCGCCGCAGGTTTGGAGGTACGGCTGGAAGTCCGCCAGGCTGACTGGCGGCAGGATGGTGGGGTCGGGTGGCGGGACTGCCAGCGGCATGTCAGGGCCTGTGCAGCCAACCAGCAGCGGTTGTCTTCGTTGCTTGGTGGGAACGCAGCAGGCGCCCTTTTGTGTTGGAGTCACCTCCTCATGCACTGGGCCATGAGCTGACGGCAGATGCAAGCATGGCTGGGCTCTGCCGAACGCATGGACATGCGGTGGCTGGCTGTGATTGCGGAGCCCATTCCCGCCTGCATGCTGTGCTTTAAGGCGGAGACAGGAGCGCCAGGGTGTTCTCACCTGCTCCCCCAAAAGGCCAGCACCAGACTGCGCCGAGGCCCGCCAGCTGCGAGGTGGCGCCGCCTGGCTGGCCGGGTGCATTCAGCAGCGACGTCAGCCCCTGCATTCCGCCACACACACAGGTCACTCGCATGCCATGTTAGAGAGAAGATACAGAAAGTGTAGTTTCAGGCACGGCTGCAGGCGCGCCTGCGAGAGCTCCCGGCCGGCCGCCCGCCGCTGCAGCAGCGTGAGCGGCGACTCGTCCTCATCCCCCTGCCGCCGCAGGTCCAGGGGGGCGTTGCGGTCCGGCGGCTGCGGCGGCAACTGCCCCGAGGACCCCACCGACCGGCTGTCCGCCCTGCCGCCCACCGCCAGCCGCGGCAGCTGCGCCTGGGCGCTATTGAACAACGAGTCCCGACTAGAGCCGCGCCGCAGTCCGGGTCTCGGCAGGCCGCTGGAGCCGCTCCTGTCAAAGTCGGCTGCCGCCCGGAAGGAGCGGCCAGATGTGCTCGATTCGCCAAAGGGCGTCCTGATCCCCAACACAGCAAGATGCTCTCAGCAATCTTGCTTGCACCCCGTGATGTGGGACTTGCCGGAATGCCAGACAGAAGCACACTGGTTGTGCCGGTTTTGGGCTGGATGTTGGCGACTCCTTGCAAACAAGCCGGACAATGGGATGGTGCGCACCTTTCGTGCGGTGAGACGAGCGGCTCGCGCTCGCCTGCGCCATCACGCGAGCTTCTAGAGTTCATGGCTCCATCAGATGACGCTTAGACCATCTGTCGGAGCTGCTTTGGCTCGTGTCGCGGGCAATTAATGCCGGACCCGTGCATGCGCGGCAAGCCGGCGCGAGCAGAGCGGGCTGCCGCTCAAACCGCCCGCTCTGCATGTCACGAAGATCTCATACTGATCGTCGTCACCTGAACTTCTGGCCGTTCAGGCTGCAAGTTGCAGCCAGAGGGCAACCCTCCCCAGCCTGCAGCCTGTATGCATGCTGCTGCCCGTGCATGCTGCTGCCAGAGGCGTAAGAGCGTTTTCACAGCTTAATTGTCTGCCTACCACACAATGCGCCATCGCGAATACTACAAAAGAAGAACAGCTGGCCCAGCAAAGCCGCTCAGAGCTTGGCCAGGTGCTTGGCCGCGAACGCGAGGTGCTCATCGATAAAGGTGCCGACAAAGTGGTAGCTGTGGTCGTAGCCGTCCTGCAGCCGCATTCCAACAGCCCTCAGCCCGTGCGCATGCCTGCAGGCAGCCGTTTGACACAATCTCCAAGCCACGCGCCTGCATGCGGTGCGTCAGCTTGAGCTTGGAGTTGCCATTCGCCGCCGCGATGAAGGCCGCCGGATCGAGCTGCTCCTTCAGGAAGTTGTCGGCTGCGCCCTGGTCCACCAGGATCTCCCTCTCCGGCCCGCCGTAGCCCTTGGCCAGCTCTGTGGCGTCGTACTGCGCCCACTTTGCCTTGTCTTCGCCCAGGTAGCCCTTGAAGGCCTTCTTGCCCCACGGCACCGCGCTCGGGTGCGAGATGGGCGCAAATGCGCTGATGCTGGCGAACTGGCCCGGATTCTTCAGGCCCAGCGTCAGCGCGCCATGGCCGCCCATGGAGTGGCCGCTGACAGCAGCCTGCGCCCGCATGCGAGCAGAAAGATCAGGTCAGGGAGAGGAAGGAGGGAGGACTCTGCTGCAGTGAGGCGGAAAGTGGTCCTGCCTTGTCCAGCTGCAGCTGCGGGAACTGCTGCAGCACGCGCGGTAGCTCCTCAGTGACGTAGGCGTCCATGCGCCACCGCTCCCAGCCGGGCTGTGTGGCAGTCAGGTAGAAGCCAGCGCCGGTGCCAAAGTCCCACGAGTCCTCCGAGCCTGCCAACCGCGGTGAGCGATTGAGCCACGCCAGCCGGCAGGCAGGCATTGGCAGCAGCAGGGCCAGGCATGAGCAGGCTGGGCACGACTCCAGGGGGATTGGGGCGGCTGCAGAGGCCAAGAGGCTGACCTGGCGTGCCAAGGCCGCGGGGGGACGTGTCTGGAGCGATGAGGGCCAGCCCCAGCTCGGCCGCCTTGCGCTGGATGCCGCTCTTCTGGATCACGTTCTCGTCCGTGCAGGTGAGGCCGGACAGCCAGTACACGACCTGCCGGATTCCGGCAAGCTCAACATGCGCATGTGTGGCAAGGAGGGAGCGATTGAAGCCGGAGTGATGCTGACCGGCACTCGATCCCCCTTCTCGGCGGCCGGAGGAAAGTAGACGGTGAACGTCATGTCGCAGCCGAGCAGCTCGCTCGCATGATTGTATCGCCGGTTCCACCCGCCAAATTGCTGCAGCAGAGGCAGGAAAGTGGGTTAGAGTGGGCTGTGTCGATCAGCCATGCGATGCCTGCTTCCTGTTGCGCTCTTTGAGCAGCTGCAACTGCCCTTTTCAGGCAACGTCGGCGCATGCCGGGTGTCTGCCACCCGATGACGAAGCCACGAATCAAGCGGGTCGCACCTTTGTGGCAGAGATCTGCTCAGCCTTTCCCATAATTGCTTCGCGTTCGTCACTGCAGGGCGCTGGCGTGCAGGGATGTAGTTTGCGGGGGAGCGATCCGGCGATGAGTGGAGCTTGCGCAGGTGAGCGGCGTGTGTGAGAGCCTCGTCGCGCGATGAATCGAGTCTGGAGGCAATGGCTCGGTCGGCACCGGGCCTGTGGCGCAGGGCCCATTGAGGGCATTTCGAGCCTGGCGCGCGGGAAAACTGTGGATCCGCTCGGCTCACCCCCACCTGCTCTTGCTGGCCGCCCACACGCCGTCACTGGCTCTACCTGAGTGGCCGGCAGCTGACTGTGCGCCATGGCGCCCGACTACAACCGCGACAAGGGTGCGCTTTCCGGCACTGATGGCGCCCCCTCCGCCGCGCTCGTGCCTTTCCTGCCAGAAGTGATCGATTATCACATCTACAGCGCGAAGTAAGCGGCAGTGGTGGCCAGCTGCCGTCTTCTCGGGCGGTTCATCGGGCTGATGCCAAGACACTGACACGGCCCCCTCGATTGCTGCAGCGCTGTGCGTGGAATTCCTGCGGGACTTTGTAGGTGATGGCGACACGCACACGTACATGAAGCAGCTGGTGCGCCCCCGAACTTCTCCTGGGTCGCAAGGCAGCCTCGTGATGCCGCCTTCCGCAACTCAACCTTGGGTGGGTGCCTGGGCGTGCAGAAGCAGATCGTGGAGCGGAGGCGGCAGTTGCTCGAAATCCAATTGGACGACGTGGAAGGGGTGCGGCGCACGCCCATTAGCCCTCAGAAGGCCGGGCCCTCTGCCGCTCTGCACTCCCACTACTGAGCCAGCCGTATTGCCCTGAACGCAGTACCACGGCAGCGAGGACATGGCCAGCCTGGTCGAGAGCGTGGAGGGCAACACGCGGCGGTACCAGGCGCTCTTTTCCGAGGCGGCGGACGACCTGATGCGGGATGTCAACCTGTTCCCGCCCAGCGACCTGCAGCCCGTCCCGCAGGACGTCTTTGACGTGCTCCGCGCGCAGGCGAGCGGCTCCGCAGCAACTGTGACACAGCCTGCCCCCACTGAACTCCGACGCCTGGCTGAGCGATGCCAGAGTGCCGCCTGCAGAGGGAGGCGCGCCTGCGGGAGCGCGAGCAGGAGCAAGGCGAGCAGCTGGTGCGAGCTGCTGCCTTTAGGCTCACAGCTGGCCGCCACATCAGCCTGCAGAGCTTGTCTCACAGCATCCTGGCAATCTTGGAATGCAGGGCACGACAGACCCGCAGAACGGACTGCCGCCGGAGCTGCTGCGGCGTTACAACGTCGTCTTTGTGCCGCGCCGCCTGCAGAAGCTGCTGCGCCTGCGGGAGGTCTCCTCCAAGCACGTCGGCAAGCTCGTCACGCTGCAGGCCAGCTGCTCCTCTGGGCCACTTGCCAGACCTGGCTCGGCAGCAGAAGGGCGCGGGGAGTGAGCTGCAGCCGGCGCCTGCAGGGCATCGTGACCCACATGACGGACGTGAAGCCGCTGGTGGCGGTCGCGACGTACATCGACGACGACACCGGCTTTGAGGTCTATCAGATCGTAACGGGTGCGCCTTCCTCCCAGGCACCGGGCTGCAGCGCAGAGATTGGGAGGCGGCGGCCTCAGGCGCGTGTCTGTGGTGTATGCAGGCCGCACGTTCACGCCGCTGGACCGCGCGCCGGAGCACGTCAAGGCGCAGGGCGGCAGCAAGCGGCCACTGATGCTGCAGACGCACGGCAGCAAGTTCGTGCAGTTCCAGGAGGTCAAGATCCAGGAGGTGGCGAGCGAGGTGTGCAGACAGCCTCCGCCGATCGGCGCGGCGGGCGCGGAGCCAGCCACGCAGCTGAGCGGCGCGTGCGGCGGCATCGCAGGTGCCGCAGGGCACGACGCCGCGCAGCATCGTCGTGCAGCTGCGCGGCGGCATGACGCGGACGTGCAAGCCGGGCGACGCCGTCCGCCTGTCCGGCGTCTTCCTGCCGGAGCCCTACCAGGGCGCGCGGGGCGTGCGGGCCGGCTTGCTCACGAGCACCTTCCTCGACGCGATGCAAGTCACGCAGCTCAAGCAGAGCTACCAGCATCACGCGCAGGACCGAGAGCTGCGCGAGCGCGCGCTGGTGCGTTTCTCACTTCTGCCCCGCGCCGCGTCCTGTGGGGCAAAACTGCGGCGGTGGGTAAACTCGAGCGGCGGCGACGCGCGCAGGAGATTGCCGGCCAGCAGGACGTGTACGACCGGCTGGCCAGCAGCCTGGCGCCCGAGATCTTTGGGCACGAGGACGTGAAGAAGGCGCTGCTGCTGCTCATGGTCGGTGGCGTGACCAAGCAGCTGCCGGATGGCATGCGGCAGCGCGGCGACCTGCACATGTGCCTCATGGGTGCGCATTCTGCCTCTCTCGATGGCACGGGCTGCGCCGCTCTGGTTGGGATGCGCCGCCAGCAACACACCAGCGGGCCTTGTTCCAGAACGTCTGCATCATGCCTTGCCGGCTCCATGTCAAGTAGAGGAGAGCCTTCCTCCAGTCAATGCCTCATGTGCTGACGCATGCATCTGCCGCGCCAGGCGACCCGGGCGTGGCCAAGAGCCAGCTAATCAAGCACATCGCCCACATCTCCCCCCGTGCCGTCTACACCACCGGCAAGGGCTCCTCCGGCGTCGGGCTCACTGCCGCCGTGCAGCGCGACCCGGTCACCGGCGGTGCGCAGCTGGCCTCCCAACACCTCAAAGCATCTTCAGAATCATCATTAGCATAGGCGCATATGCATGACATTGGCAATTATCATTGGCATTTGCGTAAGCATGGCAGCGTGCTGGAGGCCCTCCGACCCGTTCAAGCCAAGGCGGCAAGTGCTCCGTCTGTGGGAGAACGTGCCGGCGAGAGGATCACCGAGCTGCCTGGCACTGGCTGCGGGGAGCCTCCTGGCTCCCATGTAAGTCCTGCAGCCAAAGCCGCCGCTGCCTATTCGCAGAGATGACGCTGGAGGGCGGCGCGCTCGTCCTGGCGGACCGCGGCATCTGCTGCATCGACGAGTTCGACAAGATGGAGGAGTCTGACCGCTCCTCCATCCACGAGGCACCTTCCCGCCCCCTTCCTCTCTTCCAAATGCCCGCTGCAAGCTGCACACATTCCCTGATCAGACCTTTGTACTGGTCACACCCCTGGCATGCTGCATCAGACACCCCACGCCTGCCTTGAGAAGCAAAGCCGCTGGCTGCCCAGTTAATGGGAGGTGGGCGTCTTGCGTAGCAGCCCCAATGTGTCTGATCCTGCGGCAGTCACATGGCGGCGCTCAGCAGCAAGAGTGCCAGCTGAGCTGCCGCAGCCCGCCGGCCACTTGCGCTCCCCTATTAACCTCCGCAGCGGCGCGCCCAGCAGGACATGCGTGCCTGCACGCATGCATCTCCCTCCGCCTACATAGTTCTAACTCCCGATGCGTAACCCCCGCCAATGCGCAGGTAATGGAGCAGCAGACGGTGAGCATCGCCAAGGCGGGCATCACCACGCGGCTGAACACGCGCACCGCCGTGCTGGCGGCCGCCAATCCGGCGTGGGGGCGCTACGACACGCGCCGCTCGCCGGCGGAGAACATCGCGCTGCCGGCCGCGCTGCTCAGCCGCTTCGACCTCATGTGGCTCATCCTGGACAGGGTGGACCCCGAGCAGGCAAGCCTGCACCCCCAGCCGACTGCCATGCGGCCAATCCCGTGAGCATAGGGGCGCTTGGATTGCTGGCACAGCAGGGGGTGTATTTGCATCGCTCGGTGCCAGCTGCGGCTTTGACTGGAGAGCAGCTGGTTTCATTGCTTGCTCACGGCCTCATGCAGCCGCGTTTGCTCCACTGCTCCATGCCGCCCCATCACGATTCAAGCGTGACCCCAGAGCGCAATCCCTTCAGCATGCCACACTGGCAGAGGGTTGACATGTAACTCGCGCCGCGTAACTCCCGCAGGACCGGCGCCTGGCGCACCACGTGCTGTCGGTGCACCGCGACGGCGCCGCGCCGCCGCGCGCCGACGGCCAGGCGCTGCTGCCGCCCGAGCTGCTGCGCGCGTACGTGGCCGCCGCCAAGACGTTCGAGCCGCACTTCCCGGAGGAGCTCACCGGTGGGCTTCCCACCCCCGACATGCGTCCATCCGGGATGCTGCAGCACTGCCTCCGCAGGCTAAGATGGACCCGGACAACCCGTTTTGCTGGATATATCTGGGGGAGGGATGCGGCTGTGGCCTGTGTGTGCATGCTTGGCAAGGGGGGCACCTGCTCGACTGCCCACCCGCACTGCATCTGCTAGAGCCGTGGGATCTGCTGGGCTCGAGCAGCTGCTGGGGAGAGGGGAGGGGAGCAGCAACGGCCGCCCACAGCTCGCGCAGAGCCGCAAGGGTGCAGCTTGGCTCGGCCGCCGGCGTGCATGCGCCTGCGGGCCTGCTTCCTGGCTGCCAGCATTCGGTGAGTGTAGCAGCCTCTCTCTGCCCGCGCAGACACGGCAGGTCTTCCCATGCATATTGACGGGCAGGCGACTGAGCTGCCGGCCCGGCTGCGGTGCCGCAGAGTTCATCGCGGCGGTGTACGCGGAGATGCGGGCGCAGGAGGCGGCCGCCAAGGTGCCGCACGGCTACACGACCGCGCGCACGCTGCTGTCCATGCTGCGCCTCTCACAGGCGCTCGCGCGGCTGCGCTTTGCCGACTCGATCGCGCAGGCGCGCCCTGTCTCTGCTCGAATCGCAGAGGGGCTGCTGCAGGGCGGTGTGCGGCGGGGTGCCCTCTAGGCGTGTTATCCAGCTCAAAGCACAGTGAATGGGTTGCTGCCTTCAGAGTGGCATGGGGATGCTGTCTTGCTGGCAACTGCAGCCTGTGATGCCCATGCGGCCTGCTGTGCACCTCTTTCCCTGGGCGCACCCCCTCGTGCCTGACAAGATCCAAGCAGCTGAGTTTGTGGCCTCGCGCGCTGAAGCACGCGGCGAGTTGCTGAGAGCTGTGCGTGTGCTCACTACAGGCGGACATCGACGAGGCTCTGCGCCTGATTCGCATGAGCAAGGTGTCGCTGTTCGAGGACGAGGGCGCCGACGGCGGCGTGGACCCGATCTCGGCCATCTACACTGCGATCCGCGACAACGCCGTGCTGACCGGCAAGCAGACGTTCCTGTGGGCGGAGCTCGTCACGCTGCTGGGCCGCAGCTACTCGGTGCGCACGCAACGCCGCTGCCAGCGCCTTGCATGCACAGTGGAGAGCGGGCTGAGGCCGGCGACTGGGGCCGCAGACCGAGCAGATCCGGGCGGCCGTGGAGGAGTACGGCGAGTACCACGTCTTCTCGCTCGACTACCCGCGGCCGAACGAGCCGACGGTCCACATCGTCGAGCAGGCGGCCTGACCTGCTTTGCTCCTCCTGCTGCCTGCTGCTCTCTCGCCGCCTGGACTCGCTGTCTGACGCAGGGCTTCCTGTAGCTATGTCAAGGAATCTGACCGCACCGTGTAACTATGTAAAGCGCTGCTCTCGTGCCGCCGGCGCGCCGCGCGCGCGGATCGGCCCCTCCAATGCAGCGCTAGACGGCAAGATGGGCCTTTCCTAGGCCTGGGCCTTTCCTTGTTGGCCCAGATTCCGCGGCACGTGGGCCCGCTTTCGAAGGCCCACGGGCGAGCGCGTTGTCTGTGGGAGACGGCGGCCTCCTGACGCGAGAAGAAATCACTACCATACCAAGCCCATCGTGCCAAGGCCCGATCGCCCGAGCGCGCGATCCGATCTGCATATCGCGCATCTACCGTGCATGAATGCCGTTCTTGCGCCGTGTATTCGGCGAACTTGCAGCTCCGAAACCTCTGCTGTGGTAAGCACACAGCAATTTTCGCCCACAGAACTGAGGTGAGACGCGTGCACGGCGCCGCGCAGACAGCCGCGAGCTTCGTCTCGTCCTGTCTGCACGGCTGTGTGTGCGGGAGGCGCCAGCCGCGGGAGGCGCGGGGCCGCTGATTGACGCGCCAAGCCGCTGGCCTTAATATCTGCGCTCGCGCCTTTGCGCGCGCGCGCGCGCCGGGACAGGTGTGTCCTTCGACAGCTCGACACCGGGTCTTCCGCTCGCCCGGCGCCAGCAGGCCGGCCGATCAGCCCATTGCTTTTATTCGATGGGTTGTCACAGCCGCCCGCGGCCATGACGCGCCGTCGCGCGGGCCCCTGCGTTCCCGGGAGCCGGAAACATGCCGCCATGTGGCTGCCATTGACTGTTGCCGCTCCCTGCCGCTGCTCAGTGGTAGACAAGCAGCCAGCATGCGGGACTTGGGGCGCCACGAGCCCTGCCTGATCCCCGCCGCATCGCCCGGCCAGGCGGCCCCAGTCATGCCTGCTGGCCATCAGGCCCGTCTTGCCATTGTTTTGCGGGTCGACGCGCGGCCCGTGGGCCCCTAATCTCACGGGCCAACTGCCGACGCGCTGCAGGACGGCCCATCGTGCCCACGCCGTCGGCGGGAGACATGCCGGACATGGACCTGAGCTGCAGCGAGAGCAGCGCCGACCTGTCCGACTTTGGCTCGCCGCACGGCGCCGCGCCGGGCGACTTTGGCAGCTTTGCCCCGCGCGAGTATCAGGCGCTGGCGCCAGGCGAGGCGCTGGAGGAGGTGCAGCGTCTCGTCGCATCTGAGGGGCGCAGCGCTGTGCCGCCCGGCGTCCTGCAGGCGGCCGGGATCAGCCCCACAGAGCGCGAAGGCTTGGTGGACTTGCTGTTCGAGGTGTGTTGCCCCGTTTCTTCTGCTGAAACGGTGCAAATCGGGCACTTTACGACAGCAGCACTCACCGCGTCTCGCCTCTCTTGCAGGTGGCCAGCTCGCTGGACAACTTTCAGTTTGCCACCATTGCTCTGGCGGTCAATTTGCTGGACCGCTACGTTGCGAGGAGCAGCGGCTTTGCCATGGTCCGTCTTCCACCTGCAAATTGTAGGACAGCAAGCGCCAACAATAGCATTAGTGCAACCGGTTGCTGATCTTCCTCGCCACTTGCACTCCAGATGAACGGCTACCTTCGGAAGCTCGTCACGGTCGTCTGCTTTTCGATCGCCTGCAAAGTGGAGGAGGTCTACGGCCCCTTCAAACTCCCCAACCACATGGAGTTATATGTGCGCTTCTCCCCCTCCCACCTATCTGATCTCCCCCCCTGCATCCTGCCTAGCAGCACCGCCCACCGCCTCCAAACTCGATCCCCATCCCCTGCGTCCTCTTCTCATCTCCACAGCAAGGCCCAGGCCCAGGCGGCAGAGTCACTGACCTACGCTGCCCCGCCGCCTGCGACAGAACGCTGCCGCGCACTGCGCCCCCCGCGAGCAGCCGTTGGGCCTGGACCAGCTGCAGCTGCAGCAGGACCTCAACAGCGCCGAGGTGGCGGTGCTCAACGCTCTAGGCTGGCGCGCGCTGGGAGTCACCGCCGCCAGCCTGCTTGACCCGCTGCTGCGGCTGGTCGAGCCCGCCTGGCTGGCACCCGCCGACTCAGACGCCGGCCTGGACGGCCACAAGGCGCTGTACGTGCTGGAGAACTCCTGCAAGGAGGTGCTGGCCAAGTGCCTGCGAGGTGCCCCCCCACACTTCCCCCCTCTCTGTGTGCAGCCCCTCTGTTTCCGGTCGACTGTCCGGTCGTTTGATAGCGATTGATTCTGAGGACCTGGAAAAGCTCTCGGCTGCGAGTGCAAGGAAGCCTGCCGGAAGCGTGATGTCCTGTGACAGCTCCTCACGGGATTCCTGCTGACGTAGCCACCTCAGCAAGGCAGTTCTCACTCTCTTTGGAGCCCCGCGGTTGCGGTGCTGAGGTGCCCTCGCTGCTGCAGAGGCCGCCTTCCTGGACTTTGCCCCCTCTGTGCTGGCCGTGGCTGCCATCCGCCTGGCGCTGGAGGGCATGGGCGCCGCCGCCGGCACAGACCTGCTCCCGGCCGCCAGGGCGCTGCCACTCACCGAGCCGGTGCGGCTCATTCACACCTCGCCGTGTCTGTCTGAAAGGCGTCAGTCACTGCAGCACGTTCTGCAGACAGCTCAGCTGCTGTGTGGCTGAAACGCGTCAGTCCCAGCAGCACATTCTTACGACAGCTGCTGTGTGGCTGAAAGGCGTCAGTCACACCAGCACGTTCTGAAGGCGGCTGCTGCGTGGCAGGTGGCCAAGTGCCGGCAGCTGATGAAGCAGCTGCTCGGCGGCGTGCCGGTCCCGACCTGCAGCCCCTGCGAGCTGGAGGCCGAGCGCTGCGCCGGCGGATCTGTGCGCGTGCAGCGCGTCGGCGCCGGCTGCGTGACGCCGCGCTCAGTGCTGCAGCCGGCCCCGGCAGCAGTCGCGGGCGGCGCGCTGCAGCTGCACTGCTTCGAGCTGCTGGGCGAGCAGGAGCTGCTGGCCTCGCCGGCGCCCTGCTGACCCGCTTCCCCCCAATGCATGCGGCGTGAGCTGACCTGCGAATCGACCCGCCCCGGGCGTGGCTTCCACCTCCCGCGAGGCCCGCCCGGCGGCGGGTCTGCATGCGGCGGGCGCGCTTTTCCAGAGGGTGCCTGGCCGCCACTTTTCCGCGCCCTGCCTCCCGGCCTCCTCCTGGACTCCTGACCGGGCTGCACTGTGCGCGTCCGACCTGGAACCCTGAAACTCAACAGTCACCCCCCTCCCGCAAGGCGGGGCGACGCCCCCCCTGCGTGCTCTTGCAGCACTGGCTGAACTCCCAGCCCCCCGGCTGCGGGGCCGAGGCGCCCCGACTGACCCGCGGGCAGCACCTCGAGCCGCGATTCCTTTCCCCTCCCTTTCCCCCCGAGTCGTGTTCCAACACCCTGGTTTAGGTGCCCCACTCGAATTGCGATTTGTCTGCTGTACCCCCGTGTCCCGACGCGCGGCGCGAGTGTCGCGCTGTCGCTGTGCGCCGCCCCGTGGCGAGCACCGAGCCTCCCCCCGAGTGAAGTGCCTGCTGCTGCGCGCAGCAGTGCGACCTGCCTGCTCCCCCGCCGGCAGGCCCGCACTGCCGCATGCCTGGGACATCCCCGCGAGCAGCCCTGCTTTTGTTGCAGTAGTGCCCATTCTGCGGCTGTGCCGCAAAATTCGTTAGAGAGACACCTGACAGACCCGAGTGCGCCCTTGGTGCCGTGCGCAGCCTGCTTTGTGACATCGGCCACGTTCTGTGTTCCGCTCCGCCCCGCGCGTGAGGATTGCTGCCCAGCCCCTGCTGGCCTTAGACTGCGTCGTCTCCTGGTTTGGTAATTTGCTCACCACTGATTGATAATGGTGCTCCAGCACAGTGTGCATCAGCAGCCTGCCTAGCAACCCGGCAAGACGGCGCGCACGAACGGTGGCCTTTGCTCCCCGGCAGCGACGGCCGCGGCGTGATCCCCCGCGTGATGGACACGCTCTTCGACCGCATACGTGTTGCGCGGACACAAACATCCCAGCCGCGGCGCAAGCCGCACGTCCATCAACGCCTGCCGCGAAACTCAGCGGCAGCCTGGCAACTACATGCATTCTGCCTTCTGCTCGCGCGGCCGATCGATAGTCTTTGAGGACGAAGCCGAAGCGCCGTCATGGCGTTCGGCGGCGGATTCAACTTTGGTGCGTCCGCTCTCGGATTGAGCCGATGCCTGCAACAACAGATCAAAGTTCGCTCTAGCTCGAAAGGCCGAGTCGTCCGCAGTCAAGATGCATTGCTCACTTGCGATTTCATCGCAATTCTTGACGCTTGGCTCGTTTTCGAGTTGTATTACCGGGCGATGCAAATCCGATGCCGACGTCTGAGGGCTGATCCTCCCTAGCGGTGGTCCCAAGGCCATTGCATTCGCTTGCAGCACCAAGCTGCAGTCCCGCTCGCTGCAGGCAGCAGCGGTTCGGCCTTTGGGGCCAGCAGCACGCCCGCCTTTGGCGCGTCGAGTGGCGCTGCATCTGGCGCCGGCTTCAGCTTCGGCTCAGCGCCGGCATTCGGCACACCGGCCTCGCAGCCGGCAGGGTCCTCGTCGGCCTTCGGTGCGCCCGCCGCCTGGCAGACAACTCTCCTCCTGCTTGCCGGTGTGGTGCAGCTCGACGGGTGCTGACGGCGTGGGGCCTGCAGGTGGCGCGAGCAGCAGCGGCTTTGGCGGATTCGGAGGCTTTGGCACGCCAGCTTCGTCAGGCGCCTCGCTGTTTGGCGGTGCCGCCGCAGGCCAGGCCTCTTCCGCAGCCTCGCTCTTCTCCTTTGGGACCGGCGGTGCGGCTCTCTTGCCCTTGCTTCTGCAATAAGGCTCCTCGGCAGCAAAGGCTCTGCATACTCTAGCAACCGAATGACTGGGGCGCTCTGCTACCTGCAGCCACGCCAGGCAGCCAGCCAGCTGGTTTCAGCTTCGGCAGCGCTCCCGCCACTGGCTTTGGCGCAGCAGCCAGCAGCGCAGCCGCCACCCCGGCGTTCGGGTTTGGAGCTGCCAGCAGCGCAGCCGCCACGCCCTCGCTGGGCTTTGGAGCTGCCAGCAGCACAGCCGCCACGCCCTCGCTGGGCTTTGGAGCTGCCAGCAGCGCGGCTGCCACGCCTTCACTGGGTTTCGGAGCGACCAGCAGCGCGGCTGCCACGCCTTCACTGGGTTTCGGAGCGACCAGCAGCGCGGCTGCCACGCCCTCTCTGGGCTTTGGAGCGGCCAGCAGTGCCGCGGCCGGCAGCGGCGGCTTTGGAGGCTTCAGCTTTGCCGGCAGCTCCGCGGCGGCAACGCCCGCGGCCTCGGCAGCTCCCCCGGCCTCCTCTGCAGCCACGCCGCTCTTTGGGGCGCCAGCCGCCTCCTCCGCCGCCTCTCTCTTCGGAGCCCCAGCAGCAGCCTCCAGTGCGGTCCCCAGCTCGGGCCTCACGAGCCTGACTGCCCCGCTCGGCTGGGGCTGCACGCCCCCCATGCCATGTGTTTTGCCACTCGTGAATTGGGCAGATTGATCAGGGAAAACGGGGGAAAACTGCGTCCCTTGCAGGCGCGGCCGCCGCCACACCAGCCTCCAGCGCCGGCTTCAGCTTCGGCCAGTCGTCAGCCGCAGCCTCCGCCGCCGGCTTTACCTTTGCTTCGGCGGCCAGCGGTGCCAGCAGCGCCGCCGCGCCCGCTTCCAGCGCGCCCGGTGCGGCTGCCGCCCCAGAGAGGCCGCAGGCAGCCTCGCAAACTGACCGTACATGCATTTTCTTACATAGAGACGAGTTTGAGAGGTGTGGGAGATTGGAGCACTGACACGGCCGGCTGCTGCTGCTCTGCAGCGCTGTCTTTCGCCGCGCCTGCAGCCTCCAGCGCGGCCGCCGCGCCTGCCTCCGCTGCCAGCACCCCAGGTGCGCAACCTCTCACCTCCCCGTCCCCGGCTCTGGCAAAACCCCATTGGCCCGGCAAATCTCAGCGGCTACTCTCATTTTTGCCCGTGCTCTGCGCTAAGCGGAGCGACCTGTGCTGCTGCGCCGCAGGCTTCAGCCTGAGCCTGCCCGGCAGCAGCGCCGGCAGCGGCGGCTTCAGTCTGGCCGGCAGCGCGCCAGCCACTTCGGCCCCAGCCTCCTCGTCGGCTTTCTCTTTCGGTGCCACGCCAGGTGCGTGCCACTCCCCTCACATGAAAACATGACTCATGACACATGTCACATGACATTGATGACTCATGCCATGACCTGCCAAGCGTCTCCTACCCGCCTGGCATTCGATCAGAGCATTTGCTCAGCAGTCCTCCTGCTGCACACCACGAACATAGTTTGCAGACTTGGCAAACGTCATTGGCCTCGTATGCTCTGCCAGCCCACACACCTGGTGCCTTGCGCATGCAGCTACTGAGGCACCACACCGCTGCTGCTGCCGCAGCAGCATCCAGCGCACCGGCCGCTTCCAGCGCCCCCGCATCCGGAGGCTTCAGCTTCGGAGCGAGCTCCGCGGGCGCGACCAGCGGCGGCTTTGGGGCCTCGAGCGGAGCGCTGACGGTCGCGACTGCCAGTCAGCCGGCGGTTGGGCAGGCGAGCGCAGCAGAGGTGCAGGTGCCGTCCGAAATTAAGGCGAGCTCCCTCCCCACGTGGCTTGTCATGGGATTCTGTTGTTTGGGTTGCTTCGGCTGCAGATTCGCGAGGCTTGGCAGGCAGGGACGATGGGCTTGCTATGATGCAAATCTCGCTCGGCTAGACAAGCTAGCAGCAGAAGGAAGGCGCTGGACTGGAGTGGCGCTGCGTCGCTGAGACTGAGAGGGAAGCACGGTTGGCAACAGGGAAAGGCTGTCGACGACATAATCAACGAATGGAACGCGGAGCTGGAGGCGCGCTCCCGCCAGTTCGTGCGCCAGGCCGAGGCGCTCGCCGCCTGGGACCGCCGCATCCTGGCCAACCGCCACACGCTGCTGGAGCTGGAGGAGCAGCTGCGCAAGGCGCACGAGGGGCAGCAGGGCCTGGAGCGCAAGGTCGCGCTGCTTGAGGCACACCAGAAGGAGGTGCATGACGCGCTGGTCGCGATGGAGGGCCACGCGCTGCGGTTGTACCAGGTCCCGCACCGCAATCCGCTACATGCGGGACTCGCGCACTGACTTGGCACGGGCGCGTTCGGCGCTGATGCGGACCCCGAACTCGCGTGCGCGCAGGAGGAGTGGCCCGCCATGGACCCGGACGCGCGCGCGCGCGAGCAGCTGTACGAGCGCGCGCAGCAGCTGAGCGCGGCGCTGGCGCGCATGGGCACGCAGCTCAAGGAGGCGGTGGAGGGCGCGAACGCGGCGGCCGCCGCCTCGCTCGGCGACCCGGCGCAGCCGACCGGCAAGCTCGTGCGCATTCTGAACAACCAGCTGCAGGCGCTCACAAATCTCGACGCGCGCGCCGACGAGCTGGACGCGCGCGTGCGATCACTGAATATCGGTGCGCCTCACCGCCGCTCTGCGACGTGGCCCGCCGCCACATGGTCTGGCCCGTTTCTAGTGAACCTCGATGTGCATGCAGGTGCCGACGCCAACGGGACAGCGAACGGAAGCTGATGGGACGTGCTACATGCCCGATTGTGGGCCTGTTGCATGTCATTACATTTCGTTCGAAGTCTGTGTCCCTGTCTGCGACAACTGCGCGACGGGAGAACCTCATCGCACCAAAAAGAACACTGCCACGAGGAAATATTCTATTCAGAGATCGCAAGCAGTCCAGGGAGCGGCCTCTCGTGGCATCAGCCGCCGCTTTCCTGCAGTCCTATGGCTTTTCATGCCCTGAAGCTGATTGTTCTTAGCCTCAGCGATCGAGCAAACGCATACAGGGGGCCAGTGCAGTCTCTAGAAGACGCAGCTTCCAAGTCACTGCCACACCAGAGTCTCAATAAGGCAAAGGACTGGGCCTCAGGCGTGGCCGGGGGCGGCAGGCAGCAGCATGCCCGGCGCCTGCTGCACCGCCTGCACCCACTCTGGCGTGCCTCTCCAATCGTGCCCCTCCAGCTGCAGGGCGGCCGGCCCGCCTTCCGGCGAGTGCACCTTGCCGTACGGATAGATCTGCAGTCGCCAGCGCCGCTGACTCAGCAGCTGACTCAGCAGGCTTTGGTCTTGCGCTGCGACAGCAAGCGGCTCAACCAGGCATGGGTTTCGCAGATCAGGACAGCTGGGCTGCCAGTTGCTACGAAAGTATGGGCAGGGCCAGCAGCGAATGATGGGCCAGCAGGGCGCCGACTGGTCTGCTCCGGCACACTTCATGGGCATCGACTGCAGGCAGAGAGCCCTGCAAAGGCGGGCTGCCCGTTCACCTTCCGCTTGGCTGCTCCCCGCTGCCGATTCTGCTCCATCTCGGTCAGCAGCCAGGCAGCCGTGCCCGGCTCGCACAGCGCCGCCAGCAGGGCCCGCAGCTTCTCCCCCTTGGGGCCGGGGCGGGCGTCAAACCTGCAGGCCAGGGGGGCGCCAGGGGCTCGTATTATTGCCCCCAAGGTGCTGCTACTAACGCATGTCCGCAATCTGCTCAACACCGCAGGCGGGCCGCAGGAGCAGTCGGCAGGTTGTCTATGACTAATGGCGGTCGGAGCGGCCATTAGTCATCTCCGACCAAAAGCACGCGCGACGCTCAAGCAGCCGGCGGCGTCAGGGAAGGTCTCCTGCCCGCGCCCCTGCAGAGCCTCGCAGTAGATGCTTCCTGACGGCTTGCATGCCAGTTCTATAAGTGCCCAACGCGGCTCTATCAGACAGAAGAGGTGTCGAAGGGTTCAAATGGCAGGCAGCACCCACACTGGTCAGCGACAGCAGGCTCTAGGGTGCAGCGTTTAGGGATTAGCAGGGCATCCAAAACTACTTCATCAGGCTTCGGGCGGGCGGCGGCGGCGGAGGAGGGGGGGGGGGGGG
>BHFV01000340.1:0-21995 GCA_003568905.1 Trebouxiophyceae sp. KSI-1
TTTTTGGAAAACCCATTCAGAAGAAACAGGGGGGGGTTTCCCCCCCCCCCCCCCCCCCCCACCCAACGAGTGAGATCTTCTCTTCGGGCACCACGTTAATGAGTCCAGCACGCTCATTGCATGAGACCCCCGACATGAGCGAAACGATGAATGAAAGCTCTCACACCTGCAGCCGAAGACGGCCTCCTCGAAATCCAGCACCAGGTCAAAGCGGCCGTCGGCGCCCGCCTGCTGGCGCGGCTCGCGCCCGAAACCGCCCATGCCGCCGCCCATGCCGCCCATGCCGCCGCCGAAAAACTGCTCAAAGATGTCGAACGGGTTGGAGAAGCCGCCCTCGGCGCCAAAGCCGCCCATGCCGCCCATGCCGCCCTTCAGGCCGGCCTCGCCGTACCTACAGCCGGATTTTGAACAGCGGTTAGAATCGGACACCTCTGTGATGTTGACCCGAGTATGGAGTCCGACAGATCGCAAATTGTGTTTTTTTACGGTGCGTTTGATACTAACGGCACGCTCCGGTGTGCGGGTGCAGAGCAGGATGGGAAATTTGGTAAGTGCGGCCGCAGAGTCCAAGGCAGGCCGGGCAGTGGCGAACCCTCTCCCCAGCAGTGTGCGCATTGATCCTGAATCTTTGAAACCCTATTAGGTCAAGCCCGGGAATCGCGGACTGCTTGTGTAATGCTAGGGTTTCAGGATTCAGGGTCCGTGCAGTCCGCGATCCCCGGGCTCGGCCCGCAGCAGGGGGGGGGGGGTGTCTCTCCATTGCCTTCTCTGAAGGCACGACAGAGACGATCGCCTGGAGGCATGCTGGAAAGCACCCTTCGCCCCCAAGCTGTTTTGATGCCTGTCAAAACGGAAGGAAAATGGCCGGGTGCAGGCAGGGGGAATGGAAATGGGCACCGGTCGTAGATGGAGCGCTTTTCGTCGTTCGAAAGCACCTCGTACGCGTTACTAATCTCCTTGAACTTGTCCTCCGCGCCCGCATCCTTGTTCACGTCGGGGTGGTACTTTCTCGCGAGCGACCTGCGCGCGGCAGTTACGGCAGATGAGTTACATGTATGCCGCTTCTGCACGCTTTGCAGCAGCCGCACGTCTGCATTCAACGCGCCCTGCTTGCCTGTTCCTGGCTCTACAGTGCTAGGCAAGCCGCCCGCCTAAACTCTGAACCCTAAAACCCAAAACGTGCTGTCATGAGAGCTCCCCAACACCCACACACCGGCAGTTTGTCACCCTCTGTGAGTAACACGATCATAATAAGCCCTGTCCTGTGCAGTTTGAGCCCCAAGCTGTAACCCTAGACAGACTGGAGTGAGCCGCGCACCGGTATGCGGACTTGATCTCCTTTTTGTCCGCTCCTTTGCTCACTCCCAGGATCTGGTAGTAGTCACCCGCGGCCACGATGTGGCTCTGCCGCCGCTGCCGCCTGCCGCCGCTGCCTGGGCCGGCGGCCAGCTGGCGCAGGCCCCGGCTGGCGCCCCATTGGCCCCGGCCTGCTGCGGATGCGGCCGGGCTGCATCGCCTTGCGCGGATATGAGCCTGCGCGGCAAGCGGGCATGGGTGAGGAGGCCACCTAGATGCCTAGATGCATGCATGCAGGTGAAGAGCAGCACGATCCGAGAGGGCGTGGAGCGGCACCTGCGCGCTGTGCGGGGCGATGCAGCGCCCCGGGCCCGGCAGGCCGAAGCTCCTGCTGCCGGCGTGCAGCTGCATGGCGGCGGCTGCCCGCGCTGCGTGCCTGCTGCTGGCGCCCTCTCTGTGTCTGTGGGAGGGCTGTGCCTGCAGCGCAGCCAGGCGGCCACATCAGTGCTGCTCCATCTGGAACGTTCCACCTCCGCCAGTCCAGGCGGCGCCTGCGTGCCTTTTTGCCATTGAAAACCCCGGATGAGCTCGAGTTGTTCTGGACAACCAGCGCAAGGTGCAGGACGCCCGGTAATAGGGAGCGCTTTGCGATGCTCCAGGCCTAGCGGCGTGTGCGCCCGCTGGAGGGCGTCACGCGTGAAGTCGCCACCCATAGCGGAACCATGATGCCATCATTCACCTTCAGCAATCACGCAAGCAAGCAAGAAAGCTCTGGCGGCGGGCGATGCGCCTGGCTGCGCCAAGACGACGTGCCTGCCACCCGTGCACCTCCACCGCTGCTTGCTTGTCTCTAGGATCAGACATTCACTGCATTCACAGGCGGCCGGTGCGTCACCTGGTCGCGCCTCGAGGGGCTTGCGGGGCAGGCGCGCCGACACTCGGATGCCCAACTAAATGCCGAGTGAACAGCAACTGCTGGAGAAACAGGTCTCACCCTGCCTGCTGAGAGACTCTGTCTAACGAGTGCCAAGTGCCAAGCTCTTGCGAAGGCCACTCGGGCTGCACTGGACGCTCGGAGCTCGGTTCTCCAACCTGGCGTTCTGCTGCCTGAGCGGCCTTCGTGAGATTCCGCGCATCCTGTCGGGCGGCCCAGCCCTCCAAGTGGTGGCTCGAGTCCCGGCGGTGAGCGGGAAAGAGGCGACATCCCTGCTGCAGATCACGCAGGCGATTTCTGGCGACAGGGGCGGCCATGGCGCGCCAGGATGGTGGCATAAGCAGCTCGGAGGTGCGACATCATCCCTGCCTATCCAAATCACGGCGGACAGGGCCCTTCCGTCCCGGCGCATCGAGGAACATCCGCCCTGCCCTTTTGCCCGGTCGCTGCGGCAGCGCCTGCCTGCGTTGCTGTCGCGAGTAGGGATGGCATTCTGGTGGCCATTGCTCCTGGCGGCCCTTAAACTGGGGTCGAAATTGCGGCATGTTAGTGCTGAACACACCCAATTGGGCTGATGGTCACCACTGCACGTCCCGCAGATCGTGAGTGCGGCATCTGACGTCGTCTTCGGCACGCGCTCCTACACGGCCGGCGCCAAGCTGCAGCTGCCGCGCAAGGTGCCGCTGCGCATCGAGCCCAAGACGTTCTTCGGTCCGCCCCCTTCTCTCATAGCGTACTAGGTTCTCTCAATCCCCTGTGGAAGCCCATATCGAGCGGCAGGCCATTCCGCTTTGCAGCCAATGAGCGGACGTACCTCTCCTGGCTCAGCATGGCCACGACGGTCGGTGGCATCTCGACAGCCCTGGCCGGCTACAGCAGCACCATGGAGAAAACGCCAGGTGGGCAGCCTCAAACGGATCGTCTTCTCGCATCTGCTCGGTGCATGTTCAGCTGCACTGCACTGGCCCAGCCGTGCCGGTCTCACAACATCTGCGCTGCCATGGCTGTAGCTCTCTCTGCATAGCAAAAAACCTCCCTTCTGCTGCTGCCTGGACAGTGATCTGCACGCCAGCATGAAGCTAGCTGCCCTGCCAGCGAGCGAGCAGCCATGGGCGTGTGTCTGCCTGCAGGCACGAAGCATGGCACCGGCATCTCCCACAGCACCACCCAGTTGATCACGGTGCTGATGACTCCGCTGGCCATCATCATGATCCTGTACGCCATGCTGACCTACAGCTTCCGCTCCAAGTACCTGCAGCAGAAGAAGGCGAGTCCGCCGCACCTCTTGCTTGCCTGCTTGCTTGCCAATCAGCCCACAATGCGCTGAAGTCGTAGGCAGCCGCAGCAAAATCAGATGCTGCCCTTCTGCTGATGGTGATTGCCGCTTCAAGTGTTGCTTCTTCCTACTTGAGCACCTGAGCCGCTAAGGCTGGGCCTGCCTCTCTCTGCTGCTCCCCACTGCTCCACATGGGGCGCTTGCGAGACTTGATGGCGGCTGACGGCTGCGGCCGCCTGCTGCCCGCAGTTTGGCTTTTACCAGGACTGGTACGGCCCGGCCACGGTGGCCGTGCTGATCGGCCTGAGCCTGCTGGCGATCCTGGTTCTTGCCATCGTGGATCTCGCCCGGAAAGGCCTCTGAGGCGACTACCGGCCCGTGCGCCCGAGCTGAGAGCTCGATCCGACATGCATGTTCTCGAGCACGTGCCCAGTGCGGGCGCCGCGGGCGCTTGCTGCCGGCAGTGTGTTGTTTTGCTGACTGTGTGCTGCTCGCGAGAGGCTCGTGGCAGTACCTTCAAGGCTGCCAGCGTCGTTTGTAAGACTGCAAGGGATACAGGCCGGCACTGCCACGCGTCGTTTGTAAGACTGTGAGGGACACAGGCGTCAACGCGAATGCCTCGAATCACATGATCTCCCGCCAACCAACACAAGGGTAGCGTAAACCTTTTGGGCACCCCTATCGCCCCCTCGCACGCAAAGGCAAAACCGAAACTCGAGCACCCCACAGGCAGCCATTCTATCACCTGAAAAGTCTACCAAGCTCCCCAGAATCGGAACAGCGCGCCAGCAGCAGGGCGCGAATCCGCTTAGGAGAGACCTGCGACCGGCGTGCGACGGCGGAAGCACGGGAGCAGGAGCAGCGGCAAGACGGGGGCGTCACAGAGTAAACGAAGTAAGGCCGGCAAGGCCGGCCGGTCGCCCGGCAGCCGGCGCTCCGCCAGGTGAGGCGATGTGTCTGGGCTCTGCTCACCGCATGGCGCCCGCCACGCTTTTGTGCACGTGCTTTGTACATCTTGACTTGCATTGTCCCCCGCCCGCTCCCTTGCGCCTCATATCGGGCGCGGGGCCCCCAGCTGCGCGCACAGCTGCCGATGCGGCGCCATCTGCGAGCCGCGCCGCCTGCGCAGCCGCCCGCTCCGCGTCCTGCTCGACCTAGTGATCAAAACGCAGTGTCGAGCCGCGCGAGCAGCGGCCTGCCTGACCTAGGAGCCCGGCTGCGCTTGTTGCGAGATGTCGCGAGATGTGCTGCCGTTGCGGGGCCGGGGGCAGGCTGGGCGGTTTTAGATCTAATGCACCGATCACAGCAGGCCACCTGCTCGGCACGGAAACTGGCAGCCCAAGCTAGCGGGAAAAGGCCCCTGCATTGCCTGCTTTGTGGGGGGGGACAGGCGGCTCCACTTGCGCCGAGAGCTGACGCGTCTGGTCGCCCGCAGGAATGGTGGGTCGGCGGCTGTCGCGGCGGACGGCTCCTCGCCGGCCGCCAGCACATCTGGCCGCGAGAGCCGCGGCGCCTCGACAGGCGAGCCTCCCCTGCCACCCCGGCTCAGCTCATCATCACCCCACCCTCAGCAAACTGAACTGAGCACCCTTGCCTGCGCACAGACTCGCTGGGCAGCAGCGGCTCGAGCGGGCAGCAGCAGCCGCGCCCTAGCGGGAGCAGTACCAGCGGCAGCCATGCCGGCAGGGGCGAGGGGGTGGCGGTGCAGGGGGAGACCAAGTACTTCTCTTTCACGCCAAAGTTCCCCTTTGCCAGGCGCGCCCCACCCTCCCCAGCAACCCTGCAATGCCAGTCTCTAGCGAGACAGCCTGCCCTGGGCCGAGCACAGCCATGCTCCTGAACTCCTGAACCCTGCCTGCAGCAATACCCACTCAGCACCGCAGCCTTCACAGTTTCCCAACTCAAACATTCGGCGCGCATTGCCCCCCTGCAGGCTCGCGATCCTCGGCGATGTGAACGACGAGCAGATCGAGAGCACGGTGCAGCAGATCCGCGCGGAGGCGGAGGCGCGGCAGGAGGCGAGCGGCGGCGCGGCCAGCGTCCTGGGCGACTCGCGCCGCTCGCTGCACCCTTACGGCAGTTACAGCGAACGCAGCAGCAGCCTCGGCAGCAGCCGCAGCCTCGTGGACTCGGTGCGGTCGATGCGGCCGGCGGCCAGCAGCCCGCGCACCATCCAGGGCCCGGGCAGCGCCTCGCACAACTCCAACCTGGCAGGCATGCGCCCCTTTCTCCCCAGCCGCACTGTTCTGTCCGGCGTAACTGACGCCTCATGCGTGAGTTACAAGCCGCGAGCCCTTGTGACTGCCACCTCGGGTCCCGGCAGCTCGCAACGCCCTCTCTCTTCAGCCGGAACTCACGCCCAGTGCAGGAGTTACAATCTAAGGTGCCGTAACTGCCGCCGTCTGCAGACCAGCCGATTGACGAGCTGAGCGAGGCGGTGCCGATCGAAGCTGCCGGACCGGCCGCGCGGGAGCCGCCCGCGCCGGCAGAGCCCAGCGGAGAAGAGCGGCTCGACAGCCTGCGGTCACTTGGCACCGGCGGCGAGCCGCTCATTCGGCCGCTGCCCTCGCTGCCGTCGCTGCCAGGCTGGAAGGACGACTTTGGCGACGCGGACTTCAGCGTGCACGGCGGCCGGCAAGTCTCCTCACTCCCCTCGCCTGCGCGGCTCTGAGCTCATGTCACCTCACGTCACACCGTTCTCGTTCCTGTCCGTGCCCCCGAGATTTGAGTCTCTGCGTCGCCTGCATTCGAATCTCTTGGTCCGGTGCCTGGCGAATGATTCACTTGTTCAATTTAATACGCATTTATTGAATATATATTTCAATTTTTGATGATTTAATTCAATTGTTTGTAACATTTATTGAGGTTTTATCGATTTTATTAAATATTTATATGTTTTCTCGAAACAATCGGCGTTGAGGTGCAGCGGTTTGCTCCGCAGGCGGGCCAGCCGGGAGGAGGAGGGGCCGGAGCGGCGGCGGCATGGCGACTCCATCCGCAACCTGCTACGCGAGCTCGACCCGCTGCAGCGCTTTGTCGGCTGCAAACGGCGCAAGTGCCCGCGCAGCGTGCAGCCCTGCAGGCACGCTCCCTGGCCCCCCTTCCCCGCAGCCCCCCGCCGGCCTGACTGGCAGAGCTGTCCGTCCGAATGACTCAGCAGAGGCGGAGCCACTGATGCGAGTGAAACGCAAGGCCTCTGGCAAAAGCTCTTTTTTGCCGATTCTTCCCTTGCTCCGGGAGATATGCGCACATTTCTCACCACACGAAAGACAGGCCATCTGACAGGCCGGGAGAAGCCTTGTACACCCGATTTTTACCTTTCCCTGGGAGAAACTGTTGCCTTTGGCGTGCATCAAAGGGCGGGGCCTCCCTCTGGCCGGCGGGCTGCTTGCCGACGCGCTGCCGCTTGACGCCTGCCAGCAAAGCGTGCCTCTGACTGGGGTCGCAACAAACGAGGGGACGCCGCCGTGGCTGCCCTGCCCCTACTCCGTGCGCCGCACGCCCCTTTCAATGCCTTAAAAAAAGCGCGGAAACCGGAAACAACAAACAGCAACCTGATGGCCCGCCCCCTCTCCTCTTCCCCTCCTGAATTCCGTTCCGAATTCCGAATGCAACGACCCGAATCGATCTCAAAACTGCGAAATCTGGTGCGATTCTGATGTGGCTCGCTCCGCGGCTGCCCCCGCAGGTGGGACCTGTTTCCGGGCATAGCCGTCGGCGGCGACGGCCGGCGGCGGGGCCTGCCCATGGCTCGCCTGCAGCACTTGCAGTCCTCCAACAGCGCCAGTCAGCCCGATCTGGTGGCGGCTGGCGAGGCGGCCGGCAGCGGGGAGAAGCAGCCGCAGGCCGGGCCGGACGTAGAGGGCGGCAGCCCGCGGGGGCCGCTGTCGCTTGAAGACTCGGAGAGCACCCGCAGCAGCGAGCGGGACCTCGCGCGCACCTTCGGCCTTCACGAGCTCGAGAGCGCAGAGTGCGACCCCCCCCCCCCCCCTTTTCCTCCTGCGTTCCTGTTGGTTTCTGTGTGTTTTATCAATGCCGCAGGTGTTTTTTTCCTGTTTCTGCTTGTGTGTGTGTGTTTTGCCAGCATCGCAGGCTGCTTGCTGTTGCAAGCCCCCGCATCCCTCCTGCCGGAAGATGCCGCTGCAAGCCGCCGCAACAGCTGCGCGAAGAGCCCATCCCCTCCTTCCCCTCAGCACAGCAAGCCCCCTGAATCCAAAACGACGAATCCTGACCCTCAGCACGGCCGGCAGATTCTCATCCGGCCGCATCACTCCACCCCCCTTCACCCGTTACTCACGTGAACTTGACTCGCTCATTGGTACTTGCAGGAACATGGGTCACGTGAAATTGACTCACTCATTGGTACTCGCAGGAACATGGGCAGCCAGGAGGCCAGCTCGGACACCTGGGCTGCCGGCAGCGGCGGCTCTGCCTCAGCCGCCGGCCGCAGCAAGGCCCGCACCGCTCCGGAGCCCTCCCGGCCGCAGACGGAGGCGCCGCCGCGCCCGCTGCCGCACTCCAACACCGCGCCACAGCTCGGCAGCAGCGGCAGCGGCGGCGCGGCCGTCAAGGCGACCGCCAAGCTCAACGTGCAGCACTACAAGGCGCGCGCGCGCTTTTTCCCGCGCAAAAAACCCCTAATATTCATATCCATTTTTCTGCGCGTTTTCTAGCTTGGTGACAAGCTGCGTGCCCTCACCTGGCATGCTTGCTGCCGCCGGGCGCTGCTCTGCCAGCGGCTGCGCTGCTTTGCCCCCGCAGCCTCCCCTGCCAAGCCCCTGAACCCCGACATTGCCTCCGTGCAGCTGCCCTTTCACCAGAAAGACAAAACATCACCTCAAAAAAATAAAATTAAAAAGCGGCCCATACCGGCGCTGCCAGCTGTCGCCTGCCGCGCCTCAGCAGCCGCCCTCTCCTTTTCAGACTCTCAAACGATCTACCTTGACCCCAAACCAAAATCCTGGACCATAAAGGATTTCTTTACTCAATCAAATCTGAATTTTCCAGCCTCGATGAATTCAGTCCTGATTTACTCCTGATCTAATCTTGATTTTTTCTCAGTTACATTAATGTGCTGAACTGTTTGTCGCCTGACGCCGCCGCCGCCGCTGTCTCTGCAGGGCCTCACTTTTGTGAACGAGTACGCTCTGGCTGGCACGCTCGGCCGCGGCTCCTTCGGCACCGTCAAGCTGGCCCTGAACACCAAGGACCACGAGCTGTACGCCCTCAAGCTGATCCCGAAGAGCCGGCGCGGCTCGCGCGGCAGCAACCGGCGTGCGACCGGTGCGACCCTTTCCGCCTTTTCCCCTCGCTGCTGGGAATGGGCGTGTGGGCGGCGCAACCGCACTTTAGAAATCCCCCCCCCCCCCCCCAACTGTACCCTTGAGACCCTAGGTCTTGAGTCAGCTTGTGTGTAAGTCATGCTTGAGGCAGCGATTCGGGAGAAGCTGCCGAGAAGGGATGCTGCGTGCGTGGGGTTGTCAGGGACGGACTCACATGAGACGAGCATTGTATGTATTTGAGGGTGTTTGATTCGAATCATAGACCCTCCAGGGTTTGATGGTAGCGTGTCGTTGGCAGCCTGCTGAGCGACAGCCTGGCATTTGCCGTGCAGCCGGACAGCCGCTGGTGGCAGAGGCGGAGGTGATGCAGGAGATCACCGTCATGAAGGGCCTTAGTCATCCGAACATCGTCAAGCTGGTCGAGGTCATCGGTGCGCCCTCCTCCGCTCCTCCAAACCTGAGGATAAGATCCAGGCTTTCCCAAACCACCCTGGTTGTTGAGAGCGCGCTCCAAGAGGCTGCTTGCCCTGTGCTCCTGGGATTCTTTCAGGGGCTAGGGGTTTGCCTGCCATCGAACAATCGCCTCATGCCTCTTGCCTAGTCAAGCAGGGTGTCGAAAGAAAGCTGGGCAAAACAATTTTTGAGTTCTGCCAGGCACACAGCGTCTGACCGCCCGCCCGCCCCGCCCCACAGACGACCCCGCCAACAGCAAGATGCTGATGGTGCTCGAGTACGTGGAGGGCGGCGCCCTCTTTGCCGGCACCAAGCTGGCGCCGCGCAAGCGCCTGACCGAGCTGTCGGCCCGCAAGTACTTCCGAGACGTCCTCAAGGTGCCCCTTCCCTCCCTGCCCTCTCCTGCCAAGGGAGCCTGGGCCTGTCCTGGAAAGTTGCGCCGAGGTTGTCTTACTGCTGCTTTCAGTTGGTAGGCTTATGTGCCCAGCCCTGGGCTTGAGCCTGCCTGCGCCTCTTGCTAGCTACACTCACGAAACGGTGACTAAGCGTCGGCCAAGGGCCGTCAGTTATCGTTGCGTTTTGAAACCAAAATTTTGGCGGCAACTCGGCCAAGGAGAGTCAGTTACTCTCGATTCGAAATTCAAACACATGGTATGCGACGTGAAACTGACGCTCATTAGCGCCGCCCGCCAGGGCCTGGACTACCTGCACGCCAACCAGATCGCGCACGGGGACCTGAAGCCCGACAACCTGCTGCTGGGCGCCGACGGCCACATCAAGATCGCCGACTTTGGCTCCTCCCAGCTGACGCGCTGCTGCGACCTCGTCAGCCGCACGGCCGGCACGCCCGCCTTCATGGCGCCGGAGATGTGCTCCGGCCAGCCTTACCACGCGCGCATGGCGGATGTCTGGGCGCTCGGAGTCTGCCTCTACATGTCCATCTTCGGTGAGGCACCCTGCATGCCCCCCTCGACCCGCGTGAAGCCCCAGGCACGCGCGTGCCGGCTGCTCGCGCAGCCGTGTGCTCTGGCGCATGGCTTGCATCGCACCACCTTGCATTGCAAAATTTGGCGGTGGCTGCGAATTGAGTGGCAAGAGAAGATGGCGAGTCCGCACTGCCAGCTCCTGCTTCTGCAGCTGCGGAGCGAACCACTCGAAAGAATTGGGCAGCGGGACTGGCACATGTTGATGAAACACCCCAGACTCGGCAGCCTGGCTGAGAGCCCCCCGTTTGTGCTGCAGGCACGGTGCCCTTCAAGGCGGACAGCATCCTGGGCCTCTACGACCAGATCTGCAACGCGCCGCTCACATTCCCGCCCGACGCCTTCGTCTCGGACTCCCTCAAGCACCTGCTCACGCGCCTGCTGGACAAGGACCCTGAGTCGCGCATCAGCCTGCCGAGCGTGATGGCCCACCACTGGGTCACGCACAACGGCGCCTACCCGCTTGACAACATCCAGGCACGCACCCTGCCTCACGACGAGCTCTTGGCGCGCAGCAGCAGGCCTGCCAGACACCCCCTCGGGCCTGGGGGAGGCAGCCTGCAGCCGGCCGCGAAGCGTGTGCGCTTGGCGGCAACCTTGGCGAAAACGGCGGGAAGTTTCAAACCAAAACCGTCCTCTTTGGCGGGCTTGGCGGGAACTCGCACGCTCGGGGGCGACCTTGGCATGTTCGGCGGGAAGATTTGAATCGGTGCCGTCTTCCTTGGCAAAACCGGCGGGAAGATTCGAATCGAAAATGCTCTCCTTGGCGGGTTTGGCGGGAACCAAAACACCACCTGCCGAGCCTGAGACCGGGCTGGCGATGGCAGGGCCTGGAGGCGGACGAGGAGGAGGACGACGAGGCGAGCCTGCTGATGGAGTGCTGGCCTGACGACCCCGCCGACATCGGGCTCGAGTCGGTGCTCAAGACGATAAAGCCGCTGTTCGAACAGCGGCAGTACGCGGCCGGCGAGCCGCTCGCGATCCAGGGCCAGCCCGCCGCCTGCATCTTCTACGTCAACAGGGGCGAGGTCGAAGTCTTCCACAAGCGCGGCGACGAGCCTGCAGAGGACGCCTCCGACGATGAGGTGAGCGGCCCCATGCCTCCTCGCGACCTAAATTTTATTAGATATATTACTTTTATATATATTATATTATATTTATTACATATATTATATTATATTTTATTATAATATATTTTATTATAACCCTATATTATAACCCTATATTATATTATATTATAACCCTAAAATTAGTCAATTATTCAACTAGGCGAGGCTGGCGCTGCCTGCTTGGGCGCGCGCTGGCTGACACGCACACATGCCTTTTGCGCGGGAACGGATAGAAGACGTTTGAATGCCCACCAGACTTTTGAAATTCTGAATTCGAATCTCAAATTACATACCCAGGATTTCCGTCGTTATCTCTAATGAAGGAAAGCTTTAAAAACCACTGGATTACTAAATTACTGAACAAGCCTCAAAAGCCAGCAAACGCTTCTTCTCTGGCACGGTGTGTTCACAGCAGCTTTCGGCCCGCGCAGGCGTCCGATGGCGAGGGTGACGGGCGGCCACGCATCAAGCGGCAGGGCAGCATGCTGAAGACCATGTTCTGTGCGACCGTGCGTGCCTCGCGTCTGGTCTCTGCCGTCAGGTGCAGCCTCCCTCCGAGCCACTCGACCGCGAGCCGGTGAATCTCCTGACCGCGCAGCCAGCTGACTGCTGCGCCGCCGCCGTAGGGACTACGCGGACGGCGGGCGCACGCTGCTGGCGACGCGCGGCCCGGGCTCCTTCATCGGCGAGGTCTCGGTCTTTGCCCACGGCAAGGAGGCCAAGTGGCAGACCTGCGTGCGCGCCAAGACGGACGCCCACGTGCTGGTGCTCGAGTTCAAAAACATCATGGAGATGGTGCAGAAGCGGCCCGAGATCGAGGGCGACGTCCGCGCGAGTGCGCCTCCCCCTCCACTTGTCAGGGCGTCAGTTTCGTTTCCCGCCAGTTTTTTGAATTTCGAAGCGGGAGTAACTGACGCTCCTTGGCTGGAACGCCGGAGTCAGTTCCTCCACTTCCCCGCCACTTGTCAGGGCGTCAGCTTCGTTTCCCGCCAGTTTTTTGAATTTCGAAGCGGGAGTAACTGACGCTCCTTGGCGTCAGTCCAGCCGCCTCTCAGGCCAGGAATGCTTGCCAGAGCGCGACTCGGGCTCCTCAGCCAGGTGCTGCTGGCCACAGCAGCCGGTTGCTTGTGCATTTCAGCCTCTTTGCCGACAGCATGCGCTGCGAGCCCTGGCGTGTGGGGAATGCCATGCTGACTGTGTGTTCCGTCGCTGCCCCTGTGCAGTTATGGCGCAGCGCCGCGGCGAGCTGCTCAAGTGCAACATCCTGGAGAAGCTGGCCAGCCTGCACCGGGACCTCAAGGAGGAGGTGGCGGCAGTTACGCTCGCCAACGGCGCGACCGCGGAGCAGATAGCCACCGCCCGCGAGCTGCTCGGCCTCCCCAAGGCCTGCGAGGCCGACCTGCAGGTGCGGCCGCCTTCCCGGCAGCTTCCCTTCCCTCCTCTCCTCAGGCTGCCTGAGCGCCAGCCCATGATCCTGATTGCTGGCCTTTGCAGCTGCCTGCTAGCGCTCTCAGACCTCGTGTTCCTTCCCTAGCTGCCTGCCCGTGCTCACAAGCCAGCCAACGATTTCCTGCTTGCTGGGCAGCCCCTGTTGCCCTCGCAGCAGCCCCCCCCTTGCCCCTTCAGACCTCGTGGTGCTCCCTACATTGCTTCACTTCAGCAGCCGCCAGCTCACTCGCACCTTGTGATGCTCCCTTTGCCTCCTCTGCCGCAGCTTGACTGCTCTGTGAGAGACAACCCTGTTTATTTATTTCAAATAAAAGAAAATATCACAAATTTTATCTATTACTTGCTAGCTGACGGGTGCGCAGCGTGCCTGACTCCGCAGGGCCCCATGAGCGTGGATCAGCTGTGCGCCGAGGCGGCCGCTGCGCAAGCGGCGCCTGCCGAAGCGGCAGAGGCGCAGCAGGCCGCCTGCACCGAGCAGCCCGATTCGCCGATGCGGGTGGAGCCTTCCCGCAACAGCTTCGAGACCAAGGGCGACTCCGCCAAGACGCTCAACCTCTACAGCAAGTCGGCGGGCAAGGGCCAGCTGGCGGCCGAGCTGCCGCCGTCCCCCTTTGCCGCGAGCCACTGAGCCGCCCGCCCGCCTGTCCAGTCCAGCTCCAGCACTGCTTGAGGCCCCCCCACCGGGCCGTGTTTTGCCGCTTTAGGAGGACCCGCATTGCCGGCGCTGCTTTGCTGTTCGTTTGTCGGAGGCTCGCGCTGCCGCATAGCTGGCGGCCCGTCGGTTAGTCGAGGAAAAAAGGAAAGAAAAGCGAGTTATGCTGCGCCCCTGGCGGCGCGCAACACATGAACGCTGTTTGGGCGGCCCTGCAGGCTGCATCCCCCGGGGCCATAATAGCGCTTGCCGCCCCGTGTGTGGAGGCCGGTTTTCCAATTGCGCCTGCTGATGAGACCGCAGAATTCTATTTGTTAGGAGAGCAGACGATGCCACCTCCCCGTGTCCCAGACAGTTCCCTCCTGCCTTGAGCGACAGTTCCTGGGCTTTGCGGCTGCGGCCGTGCGCCGGGCCTGCAAGCTCAACCCCTTGTACGCGCCGGTGCGGGCAGCAGCCGCTCCCGCGATGTAATGCTCGGCTCATTCTCGAGTCCAACAGTTCTCGAGTCCTCACGTGCCACACGGCACTGCACTTGCAGCACTTGCACAGAATGTCGACCAAAAGGCTGCAACAGCGTCTCTGCCACCGCCTGAGCCCACCAGTGCGCGGCCTGGCTGGCTGCAAGGAGCAACTAAAATCTCACTTTCAGCAAATTCAAAGCCTCGCCGGCTAGCAGTTCGGTCGCCTCAACAAGGTCAGACTTCTCCGAGCAATCTCCGCCCGAGCATCATGCAGCGCATCTTCGACCGCTGCGACTGCCAGGAGCTATTCTTGTTGCGGCAGGTGCGCGGGCCATCCACGCCCCATTCGGAATGGGAATGCTCGAATTTGGGAACGTTTTCCGGCAAGCTCTTCCCCGAGCCCGTGCGACAGGTCTCGCAGGCCTTTTGCGCCGCGGCAGACCGGGCGATCAGGCGGCTTGCGCCTGGCCATCTTTCTGCTGACCTGACCAGTCGATTCGTGAGGGATGCACCAGGAAGCTCGCCTACAGGGGTGGCTGACACCGGCAGCAGCGAAGGCCCAGGAGATTGCTGAGCAAGCGGCGAGCGGGGCTTGATTGTGGCCTGCAGCTGCTGAGGCGGGTCTGTGCAGCGCCGTCTGGGCAGGAAGGCCTCCTGCAGTCAGCGCCACCGCCGAAACGGCGTACAGCGACCACGCAGAAGGCTTCAAACTTGCGTGCACTGGAGCTGTCCGTCTCGAGGTCTGGCGGGCTTGGGGCTCAGCAGGCTTGCATGCGAGCCGCTTGAGGGCAGTTGGCTGAGTCACCTTGGGGAGCCGGCTTCTGCTTGCCGGCGGTCACTGTGCGGCCCGCCTTGCATCTGCTCCATGCGATCATCCCAGCGCCGCAAAACCAGCAGGATGGGGAGTTGCCGGAGGGCAGGCAGCAGCTGCACCACGCTTGCAAGCACAGCCATTGCCGCCCTACAACTTTCAAACGCCAAGAAAACGCAGGTGGTAGGGCTGCACCCATCCCCTTGCCCTGTGTCGCCGCCCAAACAGCACAGCACGTATTAGCGGACCCTGCCGTTTCGGTGCCGCGTCTCCCGACAAGATCAGAACTCTCCCAGCCGCAGCCATGCCTCCAGGCAGCCTCCCCGACGTCCTCCACCCGAGCATTCTACAACGTATCCTTGACCGCTGCGACGGCCAGGATCTATTCCTGCTGCGCCAGGTGCGCGGGTCATCCGCAGTCCAATGGGCCGCGCCCCATTGGGAATGCTCACGTTCCGGAACGCTATCCGGCAGCCAAGCTCATCCCCGCGCCCGTGCGACAGGTCTCGAAGGCCTTTTGCGCCGCGGCAGATCGAGCGATCAGGCGGCTTGCGCCCGCCCACCTTCCTGCTGACCAAGGCGCACGATTCCCTGGGCTCACATTCTCCGTCGAGGGCTGCCTGCCCGCCGAGGACTCGCTGCCTGCCGAGGGTGAGAGCGATCTGGCGGCAAACCATTCACACACTTCCTTTCTCTTCTGGAGAGAGCATGACGCCCTTTACGGCTCCGCCGCCTCTGCAGGCATCGAGCACCTCAACTCGCTGACTCAGCTCACGTGCCTCAGCTTTGCGCACTGCGCGATTCCTTGGGTGGCGCTGGAGGAGCTCACGGCGCTCACACGTGTCGTTGACTTGAACATTTCCGGCAGCAACACGCTGGAAGAGGACCCCTGGATTGACAAAAAGGACCCGGAGATGCTGCTGCTTGCCCTCGATGGCTTCCCACGACTGGCAGCTTTGAACATCTCCAAATGCAAGTGCGTGCTCCCGCTTTTGCCCGCAGCCGCTCCTCCTGCTAGTAGCGGACGCGCAGCCCAGTGCCCTGCACGACGCCTGCAGGATCGAAGGAACCCCTGCTGCTGCTTCTCTTAGCCTCCTGGCAGGCCTCACTCGGCTGGAAGCGGACAGTTCGGCGCTGAACATGGGAGCAGGCGCCTGGGGCGCGCTGAGCAGCCTGCAGCGGCTGATCCTTGGAGATGCTGGCCCGCATGCCACAGACACCGCTCCCCACTCGCAGCTCAGCTTCCTGTCCGGTGCGCTGCCGGCTCACGCTGCACGGCTCTGCTGCGGCGGCGTTGCTCCCAGCAGCGCCCAGGGAATGGAACAGTCGTCTGAAGCTCTCCAGTGTCTGTGTCTCCAGGAATGACTGCCCTCACGCAGCTGGTGGTCTGCCCAGAGAGGTCGTGCCACAGCCTGGCCTGGCTGGGCAGCCTCTCTGGGTTGCGGGAGCTTTGGTTTGGAGATCCCGGCTTCAGCCTGCCGCCCGGCGGCTTGCTGCAGCTCGCAACATGTCTGCCGCAGCTGCAGGCGCTGGACCTCAGCACAGTCTCACTGCCGCCAGGGCTGGACTTGGGCCCGCTGGAGCGCCTGCCGCTGCAGTGGCTCTGGCTGCCCAGGCAGTACGGGCGGGCCGAGCAGCTGCTGCCGCTGCCGCCGCGCCTGCTGGCACCGTTCCTGAAGGGGCTTAGGCTGAGATTCTATGAGCGCGGCGCAGGCAATCTGCCGTTCCCTTGCTGCGTTGCCGGGCTGGACACCCACAGTAGGACCGTCTTGTGAGCTTCCACCCGCTCGACAGTGCGGCAGCGCAGCAGCTGACTCCGATTTTGGGGTGCCTGTTGTGTCATGGTGGCCTGTAGGGTTTTGGGTTGAGGGCTTCACAGCACACTATTCTGTCACTCTGCCCGCGCTGACCAGGAGAGGCGTGTGTCAGGAGGAGCCTGCCTGCGCTCCGGCCTTGCATACATGCCCCGCTGGTGAGCCGGGAAACTGAGAGATGCAGACAGCGGACTGGACTCAGGTTCAACAAGAGAGATATAAGCATCCTGCAGTGAGGGGCCTGTCAGAGTTTGCCCTCGCTGGATATCCCTACTACTGGCAATGCAGGAGGCCACCCCTTGGCCTAACAGCCCTCCAGGAGGCTCGCTGCTTGGGAGGCAGGCGAGACTGGATGGTGATCGGCGACAGCTGAGCTTCTGCGTGGCACTGGGTGGGGCAGAAAGGCTTTTCTTGGGCAGCTCCACCGCCAGAACGGCGTACAGGAACCTTGCACGCTCCGAGCTCTTTGGCTCTGGCGCGCGCGGGAGCTTGCCGGCTTGCCGCTTGGGGACGACAGGCTGAGCTGCCTTGGAGTTGGGCTTTGTCCCGCGGGCGGTCCTGGCAAAGAGGGCCGTGGCCCACATTGCATCTCCCCGAGCAACCATCCGTGCGCTGCAGAATAAGCCGGGCGGGAGCTTTCAGCAGGGGCATCACACTTTGGCGGCCACACAGGACTCCGTTCGGGCGGCCTCTCTAGGCTGCCGCTGCCATCCTGCGCCTCGCCTGCCGCCGCCGTCACTGACCACCCCCGCTGCCGTCCTTCCGCTTGGCCAAGCCCAGGCTGACCGCCGGGCTGCAGGTCTCATCATCGAGCGGCATGGCGCACGAGTCATTAGCAAGCGCTGCTGAGGAAGAGGTGGGCTGGCACAGCAACTCGTCGGCGTCAGCACGTGCATCCCACTGTAGCGCAAGAGAACAGGGAATGCTGTGATGCTTTCCAGGCTGAGTGTGGCGACGGGGAGGAGACCAAGCAGGCTGAGACATCACGAGCAGGCCTCGTGGCTGCGCCCGCGGGCTGGGTCCGCTAGCTCAACCCCGTTGTGAGTGCCGACTGGGGTGGTAGCTGCATCAGCAGTGCAATGCTCGGCTCATTGTTGCCGAGTCCCACGCCTGCCTGAGCCTCTTCCCAAATTCTGAGCATTGCAAGCAGACTGCCGGTCAGCAGGTGTAGCTGTAAACAGCACACTAGTAGCTGCAAACAGCACACCAGTGCACGGCCTGGTTTGGCTATAGTAAAGCCAAGGAGGAGGAGGAGGAGGAGGAGGATTGCGAGGATTACACCACCACCCACCACCCAAGCCAGCTATGGCCAACTTGGCTTAAAGCCCGCAAGGGTCGGGGGGCGTGAGACTCACGGTGGTGNNGGTGCACGTAAAGGACAACGCCACGCAGGTCCTGCTGCCACAGGATGGGTGTGCTGCCGATAAGCCAAGGCAGCAGAAGACAAATTCTAACCCTGCCGGTTTTTTCTGGCCGTTTCGGACCCGTGCCTCCCAACACCGGTCAGAACTCTCGCAGCCGCAGCAATGCCTCCGCGCGGCCTCCCCAGCATTCTCCACCCGAGCATCCTGCAGCGCATCCTCGACCGCTGCGACGGCCAGGAGCTGTTCTTGTTGCGGCAGGTGCGCGGGCCCGTTCCCGTGTTCGCAGCGTTCCGGAACTGCTTTGCGGCGGCTGAGGCCCGTCCTCTTCGAGTCGCTGTGACAGGTTTCAAGGGCCTTTCGTGACGCGGCCAACCGGGTAGTGCGGCGGCTTGCGCCCGCCCGCGTTCCTGCTGACCTGGGCACCCGGTTTCCTGGGCTCTCTTATCTGGACCTGCGCGGGTGCCTGCCGGACTCCGGCATCCTCGAGCACCTCGAAGCTGTGCTCGCACAGCTCCCTGGCCTGCGCACGCTCAAGTGTCTCTCACCTCCAGTACGCGTTCGTCCCTCCCTTCTCATCATCCATGGTCAGCACATGGGCCTGAAGACTGGAGACGGCCGGTGCAGCTCCAAGGGCGGGAGCAGGCGCTGGCGCCGCTCAGGCAGCTCACCCACCTCAAGCTGCATTTGATGGGGGAGTCCGACAACCTCACCCCGGCGGCGACGCACTGCCGCTCCCTGCGGCGGCTGCAGCTCTGCTTCTCCACGCTCGATTGGCCCAGCCTGGACGCCGCAGTGCTGGAGCAGGCTGCCAGCCTCGACGAGCTCGATTTGCTGCACGTACAAGACAAGCCTGACATGCCGGACTATCGCTTCCTTGCAGAGCTGAACACTGGGTGAGGCGTGCCGCCGCCGAACTGGCAAGAGCAGCAACCATGGCGTTCCAGCAATATCGGGAGGAAATGTCGCCCGCAGGAGGCTCAGGACGCTGCGGCTGCAGTCAGAGTATGCCGCAGGCCAAGATGGCAGCGAGTTCACCACCCACCTGCCCGCCGACCTCTACCAGCAGCTTGCAGAGTTCAACAGCCTATCTGCACTCGAGCTCAATGTCGTTTACTGGCCGCCCGCCGAGGGTGAGGGCAGCCGCCAGCCTCCCACAGCAAGTAAGCGCGGCTCCAGAGCCCGCAGCAGGCTGGTGCGCCTGACAAGTATCATGCCTATCGTCTGCAGGCATCGAGCACCTGAATGCGTTGACGAAGCTGACGTTTCTGAGCTTGGCGGACGCTGCGATTTCATGGGAGGCGCTGGCAAAACTGACGGCGCTGACCCGAGTCGCGGAACTGAACATCAGCAGCAGCAACACGCTGGAGGAGGATGCGCCGGTGGCCGGGGACCTGGACAATCTGCACGTGGCGCTGGCTGGCTTCCCGCGCCTGTCCGCTCTGCACATCATCGGCTGCGCGTGAGCACTCAGGCGGCCTGTGTTGAGGTGCAGGCAGTGGTTGATACTCAGACGGCCCTGCCCCCTGCATTGGAGTCGCCAGCAGGGCCCCCGCCGCTGCAATGCTGCTGCTTGCTGTGAACCGCCAGAATGCCACCGCAGCTGAGCGCCTGTCGGGGGCTCTGCAGATTCGAAGAGCCCCCCGTCACCTCCCCCCGCCGCCTTTCCGGCTTAACTTGGCTGCAAGCGGACATCTCGGCAGTTAATTGGGGACCGGACGCCTGGCGCGCGCTCAGCCGCCTGCAGCGGCTGACCCTTGCTGACACCAGCGCCGCAGGGCCCCATCCAAGCGACGCATTCCTCCCTCAAGAGTCGCAGCTCAGCTTTTTCTCCGGTGCGCCACGCCCCCATGCCAGGGCCGCATTGCCGAGCCAAGGCCGCAGCTCTGGTGCCTCCCAGGGGAGCACCTGCAGCAGCGCGTCCAGGAAGGAGGGAACCGGGTCTGATTAGCATCAGCTGTCTTTTTTTGCAGGCCTGCCTGGCCTCACCTGGCTGGCCATCGACATCCAGACTTCACCAGGACACACGTCTATCGGGAGCCTGTCCTGGCTGCGCAGTATGACCGGGCTGCGAGAGCTCAATTTCGGCTTTTCGAACTTTGGCCTGCCGCCCGACGGCCTGCAGCAGCTGGCGTCGCTGCCACAGCTGGTGGCGCTCGATCTCAAACTCGTCGAGCTGCCGCCGGGGCTGGACCTGCTCCCGCTGGAGTGCCTGCCGCTGCAGTGGCTGTGGCTGCCCGGGCGGTTTGAGGAGGCCGAGCAGCTGCCGCTGCGCCTGCAAGTGCCTTTCCTGAAGGGGCTCAGGCAGGAGTTCTATTACCGCAACAAAGAGGACCTGCCGGTCCCGGCTGCCCCTTGGGCCGTTGGGTACCACATCATGCCCTGAATGCCGCAAGCAGCTGTGCGCTCAAAGAGCCCAGGAGCGCAGCAGAGCTGCACTTGACCTCGAGTTTGCAATGGCTGAGCCACGCTTTGTCTGTCTGAAACTGGGCACTGCGACATGAGCAGCAGGCGGTTATTCGCAGGGCGTGCGCTGGGAGCCTGCCTGAGCTGGGACCTGCACCAGCTGAGAATCCTCCAACAGGCATTGCCTTTTCCAGCTCGGCCGGCGTTCTCGAGCCTGTCAGTCGTCGTTCTGCAGCCTGAACTGCGCCGGAAGGAGCGCCGTTGAGGCAGAAGACGCGTCTGACTTGCATCGCACATGCAGCAGCAATCTGCAGGCCTGATCGGTGGCCAAGGCAGGAGCCACACTTTCCTTCGTCTGGCATGGCGTGGCAGCAGTGCTCTCACGGCAGCAGCCCTGCCGGCCGCTGCCTAGCAGACCTGTTACTAACGCGCACTGCTTCCCTACTCGCCTGCCAAGCGCGCCCCTGGACAGAGCGCCGGGCACAGACTCCTCGACCCTCACCCCTCAGGCCCATGCAGCCGCCACAGGCAGCCTGAATTCGTTCCAACAGAGCCGCGCATCCGCAGCCAGCCAGCCGAGCTCCGACTGCCCGCGGCACGGGGGCAGCCAGGGCAGCGGCTGCTGCCTTCGCACGCCGTTACTAACGCGCTCCGCCGGGAGCAGCGCGACTAACGCGCGCTCAGTCGATGCCGAACATCTTCTTCAGTTTGACGACCAGCCGCCAGTCGTCCCTCTCCAGGTCGTCCTTGAAGAACTGCTTGAGCAGGTCGATGGAGCGGCGGCTGATCTTGCTCACCAGCTTGTCCTGCGGGATTTCGTCGGAATTTTGTGATTTTCGGTAAGCAGTAACTCGGTCCGCCTCGGCGGCGGCGACGGCGGCAGCGAGCAGTCCGAATAGTCCAGGTAGTTTAAACCCTCGACCCTGAAACCCTGAACGAACCTGGACGAACCCCCCTGCCTGCCTCTGGCAGCCGCTCACGAGGGGCTGGGGGCAAGATGGCGCCGAGGGCAGGGCAGACTGGCGCAGGGCCCTTGACTGGATCATCTCAACAGTAAAAAACGCAAGGAGGCATGTGTGCGGGCATTTTTTTTTTGGATTGGAAGGTACACATGCAGCGGCCAAAGAAGGGAGGCAGGGCGCTGCCTTGAAGTCTCAGAGGCAGCCACAGAGCGACTTTCCCAGGTGACTCAAGATGCGGGATTTGAAACCCGCGAATTTGGGCTCAAGATGGGGGGGACAAGATGGGGGGGGGGGGGGGGGGTATTTAAACCCCGCGAAATCAAACTTGAATTCGGGAAACGGAGAATGACCCTCTGAGTCCGAGTGGCGAGGTTTCAGAGCGGCTTTCCAGGAGGCTCAAGAGACGGGGGACGATTCGAATTTTAAAACCCGCGAATTCGAATTTAGATTCGGGAAATTCGGGAAACGGAGAGAGAAGGACCTTGAAGTCGAAGTGGCGGCCGTAGAGCCGCGCGGACTCGTCGGCGGTCGTAGCTTCGATCTTCATCGCCACATCGTCGCCCCTCCGCGCCAGCTGCACCGGCTTGTGGTTGAGCTCCATGCTGGCGATGCGGCCGAGCGTGAAGCCGCCGCGCGACGGCACGCAGAGCGGCGTGCCGACCTGCGCGAGGGTTTCGCCGAGGGTTTCGCCGAGGGTTTGACGAGGGTTTTGCCGAGGGTTGTTGGGTTTTGGGGGGTTTTGGGGC
>BHFV01000341.1:0-29350 GCA_003568905.1 Trebouxiophyceae sp. KSI-1
GGGGGGGGGGGGGGGGGGGGGGGGGGGGGGGGCTCGTTCTGATTGCGTAAGGGCATGATGTGTCTGCTTGGCAGCTGCCTGCCTGCCTGCCCTGCTGCCTACCTGAATGCCGCCTGCTGCCCCTGCATTGGCACTCCCACTCCTCACGGCTGCACTCAGTCATTGCCGGCTGCGGCCGCACGCGGGGGGCTGGAGGTATGCGGCTGCAGCCCTGCAGCAGGCAGCATAGGTGGGAGTGGCGAAGCAGCTCGGCGCCGCTGCGGCAGACCTGCTGCCGGCTGCCTGCAGACGAGAGGCACGAGGAGCTGGACAGCACGGCGCGGCGGCGCTCCACGGGCAGCCTGCCGGCCAGCCCAGCCACGCCGGCGGCCACGCCTCTGCACGCTGCGCCGCGGACGCTGCACGCCTCGCACCGGGCGACGCAGGCGCGCTGCTGCCAGAGTCCCCAAACGCCCTGCCCATCTGCTGCCTGGCAGCTGCTGTATGCCGTTGCGCACACTGCAGTCGGGCTCAGGAGCTCGGCTGCTGGAGCTCCTGATTGCTTGAGGTGGCGGCCTGTGCTGGCGGCAGCGATGCACTGCTGTGCGGTGTGCCCGGGCAGAGTCTGGCAGGCATGCGCGAGGCTCTGTGATTTGCCCGGGCTCCTGATTGCCACTGCATGCCTGTCGCACTGGCGAATAGGAGCAGAAAGGCGAGGCGAGCACGGCTGGCTGCCTGCTTGCAGGACAATGCGCCGGCCTCGAGGCTCGCGAGCCGCGCGGCAAGGCGGCTGCACATGCCCCCGCCGGCAGCCAGGCGCGCTGCCTGCCCCGCCCTGCAGTGCAGCGGCCAGCGTCGCTTGTCCTCTCTCATCAGCGCAAGCAGCAGGCTCTCTCACCAACGCCATGTCGCCAGCCTGACTGGACTGGCTGACGCAGCGGCGCCTGCCGGCTGCAGGGCACCCGCTCATGCGCCCGGCCAGCTGCCGGGCGGCTCTCCGGTGCGGCGCGCCTCCTGCCCGGGCACGCCAAAGGCGCAGACTGCCTGGGGCGCCCCCAAGACGGCGGCGCGCGTGCCGGCGCCCGAGCCTGGCTCCATAGGTGAGGATCCAAGGAATGGGGGACCCATTGTCCGCTACTTCAGCAACTCTGCTTGCAGACATGCGCATGGGCAGGGAGCATGCTGCCCCGGCGCTGTCAGCCATGCTGTGTCAGTGCCACACAGCTGCAGTGGCTGACTCACGTGTTGCCTGTCGACCAGCAGCAGGCCATGCGCTTTGCCACAAGCGCATGCACTGCACACATGCACAAATAGAACATGATGCTCCGGTGCGTCTCCTGCAATTGCCGAGGGTAAGCGTCGTTTGTGAGCCAAGCATTGGCTTGCAGGGGCGCGGTGGCCGGCTGGCAGGATCGCCCGCAGCAGCAGCCTGGGCGGCCGCGTCCTCCTGGAGCCGCCGGACGGCCTGCCTGACGCCGGCGAGGTGGTGGCCCGGCTGCGGCTCGGGCCCACCAAGTGGCAGGCTCGCCTCCCCCCATCTCCATGGCTGCATGACGCAGGCGGCGCATGCAGCAGGAGCCAGGCGCTGCTCAGAGCCGCACCAGAGCCTCCTGTGTATGAGCAGTCTCTGATCACAGATTCAGTCACCAGATCGATTGCCTCCATTCCGTGGTCTGCAGCTCCATGTTTGATTCCCGTGAGATTGCGAGCCTGCCTCCTCAATTTCCTGGCTGAGCCGCGAGTGGGACAGACTGGGCCAGTGGAACTGGCTGTCACTGCTTGGCACAGTCCTCAGCGGAGGCTGCCGACCCAACAGGAGAAGGTGGAGCTGCTGGAGCAGGCGGGGCGACTGATCGCGACCGCGCCGCAGCTGCTGGCCGCCCCCGCGGCAGCAGACGGCCTCGCAGACGCGCTGACAAGCCTGACAGGCACGCCCTTACTATTCAGCAGATGTGAAATCATACCTCTGCCAGTGTTCCAACCTGGCTGGCGCTCTGCAGTCCTTGCAGCGGTCGCACCAGCCTGCACAGCAGCCGCTCCCTGCAGTTGGGCGCCGCTAGATGGGCTGGACTGCGATGTTATGCCGCCTTGCTGCTGCCGTGCTCTCACAGCCTGTCATGTCAGGGCCCGGCAGCGCAGCCAGCCTGGCTCTCAGAGGCCCTAACAGGGTGCTGCTGCCGGCGCCGCAGCTGACGCGCACATCAAGACCGCCAGCCTGGCGCTGGGCCTGGTCACGCAGCTGCTGCCGGCGCTGCCAGAGTTTTGGCGCGGCCACCGTCTGTTGCAGATAGTGCCTGCGCTGCTCATGCGGACCGCAGACACGAGGCACGCCGGCTCCATCCCATCCAGCGTCCGAATGCCAGGACATTCTGCACGCATTTAACAGGAATTCCCGCCATTTCTGCAGCATACGATGCGGCACTCACGCACAGACAAAGGTTGCAAAGGGGAGAGGGAGGGGGGGGGGGGGGTGTGCATGTCACTGCCGGCAAGGTGTGACAATCACAAGCCGTCCGCCTTTTCAGCTCTGGGGCAGAAGCACTTTCTTGCTTGTTCTGTCCGCGCCTAGCCAAAGGTTTTTCGCTAACTAAACCCTAAACTCTTCCTCAACCCCAAATCCAGGCTCGTCGCCACCGCATGCTCGCTCAGCGACGCGAGGCCACGCAGCATGAGCCGCTGGCCGCCGGCTGCCGCAGGGACGCGGTCAAGCGGCTGGCTGGCGGCGCGCTGGCGGCCTTCCAGGAGGCGGTGCCGCTGCCGCTGCTGCTGCCGGGGCTCAGCCGCACGCTGCGCGCCTCCAAGGCGCCGCGGGTCGTCTGCGCCTGCCTGGAGGTCTTCACAGAGGCGCTGCGGGCCGGCGGAAGCCTGGCCGGCGCCGAGCCACCAGTGCTGCGGTGCGCGCCCCCGAGAAAAGCGCCCAAACGGCTCCGCGGCTCTGAATTGCAGGAGTTAGGGTCTGTGCAGGGTGGACGGTTTGGGTTTGGATGCAGTTACCGGGGTGCGCATGCAGCTGCCGGGAGGCACGGCCTCAGCCAGAGGGTGAGCCTGACGGGCTGGCATGGGCCGCGCCGCGCAGCGCGTGGGAGCAACAGCTGGCCAGGCTGGCCCATGACAAGAACGCGGACGTCCGCTGCCTGGCGGGCGCTGCCTGCGAGGCACTGAGGCAGCATCGGACCGGCGGGCCCGCCTCCGCCGCGGCCTCCGCGCAGTCCTCGCCGGCCCGCAGCCTGTGCAGCAGCCCAGCGCGTATGGAACTTCTCCTCCTCTGCCTCCTTGCCATGCAGCCTCCAGGAGGCAGCCACAGTGCAGCTGGCCTGTGTGGCTCAGCGCCGGCGCCGGCTGCAAGAGGGCGCGGCTGCAACGGCAGGAGCTGGGATCTGCGAAGAGCACCGCACATGTCCCATTTTGTTTCCATCTCTCTCGTGCTCCCGTCGTCCTCCATTTCTCCTATTCTGGTGTCGACTTGATCCGCACATCGGCCAGGTGGCAAAGCTCGGCCGGGTCCTTGGGGGCAGCGTGCTCATCGGACCGCTCGGACCCCACCCTTGCTGCAGGCACGACTGCTGAGGAGGCCCTGGCCGGCTTGAGCCTGGCGGAGCCAGCCGAGGAGAGCGGCCCCATGCCGTCCCAGCAGCAATCGCCAGAGCGTGCCACGACAGAGCCAGAGGCGGCAGCAGCGCCCGCCCAGGCTGCTGAGGCGGTGATGGCGGAGCCTCCGGCCCGGGATGCGGCGGCGGGGGCGCCGCCTTGCCAGCCTGGCAATGCACCTCAGGACGGCACGGCAGCGGGGCACACCGAGGCACCGGCATCAGTGGAGCAGCTGGCGGTGCGGCTCCTGCCGGCCCGCTTTGGCTCAGTCGGGCGCCTGCAGTCTCGTCCCTCGTGTGCCTCCTCGCACAGCGGCAGAGCTTGGCCCTGTTGGATTGGCCGGGCGCCTGTAGTCTGCTTCCGTGTCTGCCTTCTTGCACTGAGCCAGGGCCGCTGGGCGGGCGCCGGCCGTGGCGGGAACAGCATCCTCGACTGGCAGCGGCAGGCTCACTTTATGACGGCTGGAGACTGGCGGGCCGTTCGGCTTGCACGACGCTTCACACGCGTCATCATCACATTGCGTTCGAGTCAGCGAGGGTTTTGGCGTCCTGCAGGCGCTGGTCGAGGCGGCCAGCCGGCAGCCGACGCCGGAGGGCCTGCTGCAGCTGCGGCAGGCGCTGGCGGCGGCCTCCCCCCGGAGCGCGGCCGCCTTCACTGCGGAGGTGAGGCAGCAGCGCCGCACCTGCCAACAGGGGCACCCCTCGCAGGCTGCTGTGTCTGACAAGTGGTTGCACATGCGGAGCAGAGGAGAGCTCAGTGTGTGGACGGTGAGCAGCCGGTCTGACGGCTGCGCTGCCGGGTGCTGCAGGTCGTGGCAGCGCTGGCAGGCTGCCTGGCGTCCGGCCCAGAGCAGGCAGGGCGGCTGCCCGCGGCGCTGCAGCTGCTGGCGGACGTGCTGCCGCAGCCCACCTGCCTGCAGCCGCAGACGCAGCGGCTGCTGCCGGGGCTGCTGCGCTCGCTGCTGGCCAGCTACCCCGCGCTGCCGCCACAGGTGGGACAGCCCGCACCCGGCGCATGCTGCGCCCCGCCGGGTGGAAACGCTCGCGTGCTGAAGGGACGAGTTGTTTGTTTTGCTCCTGTCTGTGCTGCTGATTGCGGCCTCAGTTGGTGCCTTCAGGGGCGCACCAGAGCTCCCAACATTTACCGCCTTTGCATGAAGGCGCAGCGACTGCTTTGATCTGCGCCAGCAGCTGGGCATGGCTGGCGGGCGGTGTGGACATCCGCCGCCCGCCTGAACCTGAAACGCCCTTGTTGTGCAGGCCGAAGCGGCAGCAGAGACCTGCGCCACCGGCCTCTGTCGGGCGGCGCCTGGGGCCTGTCTGGCGGTAGTAGCGGCCCACATCGCCGAAGCAGCCGCGGCAGCCGGCGAGGGGGACAGCCGCGGCACGGAGGCGGCCGTGCAGGCGCTGGAGGCTTTCACTCGCCTGCTCCCGACGGCCTCGCTGCAGCAGGCACGCCCTGGCCTGCTGCGGCTCTCTTGCAGCTAAGCGGCGGGCAGCTCATGAGGCCAGCATGGGTCGTTGCCAGGTGCGTATGCTGCTAGCTGCTGCGGAGTAATGGCAGGGACTGCTGCGGTGCAGGCCGTGCAGGAGGCGGGGCTGCTAAAGGCGCTCAGCGCACTGCTGGGCAGCGGCAGCCCACAGCTGCGGCGGGACGTGGTCACTTGCCTCGCCTCCCTGAAGGCCGCCCTCGGCCCCGAGTTCCAGGCCGGCATGGCGGAGACTCTGAGCGCGACGCAGCTCAAGCTGGTCGAGATCTTTGCACGGCCGGCGGCCTGACCGGCCAGGCTGATGGCATGCGTTCCTTTCAAAGACCAAACACAATGTAATAACTAGCAGCGCTCCATACTGCTGGCCACCCGCCCCATGATTCGGCGTGGCGCGCTGCTGCGCTCGGTCACGACGCAAGAGCTAACGTTTTGTCGCTGCCCACGGCGATGCATCCGCATCACGCAGAAACATGCGACTCGGCGGCCGCTCAGGCGTGCAGCGGAGGCGAGCAGCGTTGAGTGGGACGCGTCCAGTGGAGGCGACAAGTGATTCTATAATCGACGCCTGCAGCCTCAGAACTTTTGCTTTTCTGGTCTAGCAAAACTGACCGGCCGGCTATACTTGCTGTAGGCAGGCCTGGCTGCGGAAGGACCTGCACCTAGTGCTCGTCAACCCGAGTGCGCATCTGGCTGTCTCCTGCGCTGCCTCTTTTTCGTCTGGTTAGCCAAGCGCCACTCACGTGCTGCTGAACTCGCAGAAATCCCACAGAACGTGGGAAACATAGCCCGCACATGCGCCGCCACGGCCGTGGGGCTTCACCTAGTCGGACCACTCGGTTTCGAGCTGGACGACAAGAAGCTGAAGCGGGCAGGCCTCGACTACTGGCCATACGTCGCCGTGAAGGTGTATGAGTCCTGGCAGGTGCACTGCCGGCTTCTCACAGTCCGGTACTGCTTTTCTAGCTCCTTTGCGCCTGACATGGGCCTCTGCTGCCAGGAGTTTTATGGCATCTTCCATCGCCAGCCTGGGCAGAACCGCATGTTTGGCTACAGCAAGTTTGCAACCTCCCATTACGCTGCCGAGAGTGAGGCTTCTGGTCGCCTTCCACTGCGCATGTGAACACTGCCTCACTGTTCCTCAGTCTGGCTGCTGTGCAGAGCTGTACCAGCCTGGCGACTGGCTCGTCTTTGGAGCAGAAGACACGGGACTTCCGCAGGAGGCAAGCATCTTCTCTGAATTCTACTTTGCAGCATGGCTCATCTTGAAGTGTCATTACATTCGTCGGTGATATTATGTTGCAGGTGCACGAGCTGATACCTAGTACAGGCGGGCAAATGGTAAAGATTCCTATGCGTGAAACGCATGTCCGGTCACTGAATCTCTCGGTCAGCTGCGGGATCGGCCTGTTTGAGGCCATACGGCAGCTGGACGGGCCTGTCCTCTAGCTCTCGTACTGGAGCTGGCACAGTCTATATGCGGTCAACGTATGTCTCCAGCAGACGACAACTCCCTTTTCATGTGCTGCCCATAATTTATTTTGTCTTTCCTTTGCAGCGAAAATGAATGGCCCCATGAGCTCTTGGTTAGAACTGGGAGAGCGCCCCCTCAACTCTACATTCCAATGCTGCCAGCAATGAAGGATCGCGAGCACAGACACACGCACCCTCACAGCCTGCCATACTACACTCCCACAATGAGGCGCATGAATGCCGGCCCTGAGGCTGTCATGTGCCTCTCATGCTGCGGCTGCAGGCTGTCAGACGCGGGCGCTCAGGTCCAGCAGCCCCTTGACGCCGTACTTGACCAGGCCGGCCAGGACCTCCTCCGGCCGCAGCTCCTGGGGCCGCTGCAGCTTCAGCAGGTCAGGTGCCTGCATGGCGGCAACGACTGCCCTCAATCAGCTGCATGACCCGGTTACCGCTGCACAGGACGGCACGGAAGCTAGCTGGCAGCTCACGTGCTGCAAGAGCAATCCGGCCTATCCCTCACGTGCTGAGCCGGAGCGTTATGGCAAGCTTGGGTCAACAGTAGTAGGAGGAAGAGAGGCAGCGCTTGACAGGACTCGGAAAGCGGGGCCTGCGCTGTGACGAGGCTAGTGGTGTGCCTGCACGGCCTCGGGCGGCGCGCGCGGCTCGTCTCGCAGCTGCAGCACCGCCTCCCTCAGGTCGGCTGCAGTCTCGGACAGCCCGGCCGCCCGCAGCTCCCGCAGCTGGTCGTTAAAGCGCTCGGTGAGAGCCTCCTGGACCGCACCTGCAGGCATGTGGGCAGCGAGCTCTGAGACGCTTGGTTGGTTCAGAGCATGAAATGTGCTTGGAAACGAGTGGGGGCAAACCAGTGATGGCACCGGCAGTGGCGGAGGGAAGGACGCTGGCAGCGGCACCGAGAGACAGGCCCAGGGTGGCTGCGAGCGGCCGAAGCAGGCTGGGTCGGGCGCGATAGGCTGGCAGCAGCGCCTCCACCTTGGCCAGCAGCTCCCGTTCCCGCTCCTGCGCCCCGCAGGCCGCCGGTCTTCAGCGAGGGGGACGAGGCGAGGATTGCGAGGAAGCATAGGGAGCGGAGCGCCTGCCTCCCGGTACTGCAGGTCTGGCCGGCCCCTCCGCAGGCAGCGCTGCCCCATCGCCAGCCGCGCCGCCGCTAGCTGCAGCAGCAAGCGCCCCTCGGTTCAGCACTGAGCAGCGGCACCGGCTGGAGAGACAGACAGCAAAGCTCGAAAAAAATGCATGCCTCCGACAGGGCGTTCGAGCGCACGATGCGCTTCAGAAGCTTGGCAGCCTCCTGGCCGGTCAGCGGCTGCGGGTCGTCCGTCCAGTCGCTCTGCAACGCAGGTCACATGTTGCACTTTGGCACAGCCACCAGCGCGGCTATGCAAGCAACTCCGCGCGGATGAAGATGCTTGGAGGTACTCAGGGCACGGGCACAGCCGCAAGAGCTGCTCAACTTTGCCCGACGTGGCCAGACCTCGCAGAGCGCATGCCAGCGAGTCAGGCTCGTACCTGTGCGCTCGTGCTGCAGCCCGCACCAGGGTTTGGCGCATGCAGCAGCGTCCCCCGTTGTTGCAGAATCTGTAGCGCGCGCTGCGGCTGGTGTCTGCCTAGTTGCCGCATCTGCTGCATCTTTCTGCAAGTGACCTCTGCCTTGAGCGTCTTATCTTGCCAAGCCTTCCCCGCGATGCTGTTGCAGGAATGTATATTGAGTGAGCTTGTTTGTCCCGAGTCCCGAGTCTTGAACCCTCAGGCGGATCCGTCTTGGCGCCCTCCGATCTCAAATCTCCGACACGCATTTTCTTTCTCCCCGTGCCTCGCGCAACATCGATCAGAATCGTGCAAGCCAGCCGATCTCGGCGGCAGTATTGTCCGCCATGGCCGCCGCTTCGGCCGTGCAGGCACTCGACGACACCGAGCTCGACCTGACGAACGCCCACCTGCCGGACGCGGCTTTCCAGGAAGTGCCGCTACCGGAATGCCTGACGGTGTGCTGCTGCTGTGTCCCAACGCCGACGATACGGTCTGAAATCACCCGCATGCCGATGACGAAGGCATGTTGGATCGCCTCTGCTGTTGCAGGCTGTGGACTTGACGGCCAACCGGCTCACCAAGATCGATGACCGGCTGCTGGCACTCCCCGGTACATAGTCAAATTCCCTCACATCTATTGCCTTCCCGCTCGGGCGCATGAGAGCAGCACGATGGTTGCAGGGCTTCGGCGTGTGTCCTTTCGGCAGAATCTGCTGGCAGACGTAGAGGACCTGCAGAATCTGGCCAGTGCCACAGGCGAGCCTACTGTCCTTCTGCCCGGCTGCAAACCGGGGTGCTGGTCACTTGGGCGACTGGGTGATGAAAAGTGGGCTGCCTGCAGGCCTGGAAGAGCTCATTCTGCACGACAACCAGCTGCAGACGGTCCGTCTCCACGCCTCTGCCTGCCTCGTTTGCCCAGATGACAGCAAAAAATGTCCGCCCAGCTGCTGCAACCGGAGCCGTGTAAGCGCTGAGCAGCACATTGACCTGCACGGAATCTCCGCAATCCATCTCTCCCCCTTCATTCCACCTGATGGACTAGCTTGCAACCAACTCTCAGCGATGCCTTCGCTCCGCCTGCCTGCTCTGCAGCTGCCGCCGCTGGCCCGCCTCTCCAGCTTGGTGCAGCTGGAGGTCTCCTACAACCAGATACGCAGCCTGGCCGGGCTGGCACAGCTGCCAAGCGCTAGCCTGCACAAGCTGTACGCGGCCAGCAACAAGATCGCAGAGATCCAGGTACCATCCTGTCGTGCGGCTCCCGCGTCTGAAAAGCGCGCCATTCGCCTGCTGCCGGCATGCAGAAGGTGCTCTCTGCTGTGGGCCACACGACAGCCGCTGCCTGCACTTCTGGGCCGACCCTGCGTATTAGCGACCCAACTGCCTATCCGCTGCCTGGCCGCGGCAGCACAGGGGGCCTCCGTCGCTGTGCAGCTGAGCCGCCCGCCGACTGCCCCCCACTGCAGGGTGTGCAGCAGCTGACCAACTTGAGAGTGCTGGAGCTGGGCAGCAATCGCATCCGCGAGCTCAAGGGCTTGGAAGACCTGGCGCGCCTCGAGGAGCTGTGGCTGGGCCGCAACAGAATCGCCCGTGTGCAGGGGCTGGGCAGGTGAGCAGCCTGCTAGAGTTGCGAGACACGCACGTGAGGGGAGCTGGGGACACGTCTGCTTGCCAGGAGCGGCAGCGGCGGGCTCGCAAGCCTCTGCTGCTGAGGCATGGGTGTGTGCGGCGGAGCGTTGTGGTTGCTGCTGTCTCTGCCTGAGGGTCCCAGAAGCGCACGGAGAGCGGAGGGTGGCAGCTGCGCCTGCGAGTCTTCCTCAGCACCGCGCCTGGCTGTACTTGGCGGGCGCTGACAGGGAGCCCCTGGCTGCTGCGCCCCCGCAGCCTGCGCAGCCTGCGGCGGCTGTCGCTGCAGAGCAACCGGCTGGAGAGCATGCGGGGCGTGGGCGAGTGCACGGCGCTGCGGGAGCTGTATCTGAGCCACAACGGCATCCGCGAGCTGGAGGTGCGCCTCTCAGCCTGACCAGGGGGGAGGAAAGCGGGATGCATGTTGAGTCACGATTTGATCTCGAGGGTGAAAAGCGCATGGTCTCATCCGCTGCGTCCCCGGTGCTCAAGTCCGCTTTCTGTCCGCCTTCCTGCGCAGCCATCACACCCCACCGCCTCTGCAGCGAACTGGGTGGCAGCAGCATATTTTGAGACCCCAGCAAACGCATAAGCTCAAAAAATCTGTGCTGCCCACACCTGACAGGACCTGGACGACCTGACGGGGCTGGAGGTGCTGGACGCCTCCTCCAATCGGCTGGAGGACATGCGCGGCCTGGCCGCGCTGACGAGCCTGAAGGACCTCTGGCTGAGCGACAACGCCATCCCTTCCCTCGCCTCGGCGCACCGCGACCTCGCCTCCCAGGCCGCCTGCCTGACCTGCATCTACCTGTCCGGCAATCCGGGCGCAGCGGCCGAGGCCGATTACCGCGGCCTGCTGCGGCGGCTGCTGCCGCAGCTGCAACAGATCGACGCTGATCCGATCCGGGCATGAACCTGCTTGGCAGAGGCGGCGATTTTTGGTGGTTTGCTGGCTGCACCTGGTGTGGTTGGCCTGCCAGCTGATTGCGAGATACACGAGTCGAGCAGCAGTTGCCCTGTCTCGGCTAAACGCAGCGCAGCTTATAGGAGGAACCAGCAGGCTGGTGCAAGCGATTGGAACAGCCTGTCTTGGGCCTGTTTCCAGTTTGCCACAGACTTTGTAAAGCTCTCTGAAGGCATTACACAAAGGATGGATGCTGCTTTGAAACAGGATAATGCATTCAGATAGCTTCACAAAGCCACATCCCCTCCTTTAGAGCGACTGCTGTGTCTTTGTGCAGTTGGCTCTTGTGTGACGTCTGCTCTTGTTGGAGGCAGCGCTTACATGGCGAGTGATCAGACGCTGTGTAGTTCTTGTGTGGGGTGCATGGCTGGCAGGCGTGGCTGCTGTATATCGGTGCTGGCGGGCGCAGGCCCTGCGGAAGAAATAATTGGCTGCGGGGAAAAGGGACTGCAAGGGGCTCAAACGCAGCAGCCAGGAGCTCAAACGCGTTTGTGATGTTGTACACAAAGCTGGGCAAACGACTGCCATGCCGCCGGCCAAGCGTAGGTGCAGAGGCCACTGCAGAGCCGGCGGCCGCTCAAAACTCTCCCTCGAAAAAATCTCTTCTCCCCATAGCAGAGCAGAGCAGGGCTGGTCTTTGTGTCTCCTCTTGGCTTCCCCCTCAGTGCTGTGCCTCGCAAGGGCAGCGCCGTCCCGCAGCCCCACAGCCACTCGTCCTCCTCTGGAGGGCATCAAGCGGCAACGGGCTCCTTGGACTCGCTGGCGCTGTCCAGGCTGCCAGAGGCGGCCTCCAGCGCCTTGAGCGCGTTCCAGACCGAGCTGTGCGCGCGCTTCACGCGGAAGGTGTGGGCGCGCGAGCCCTTCTGGCCAAACTCGAGCTCGTCGCCCGGCACCAGACGAGCACGCACGCCCGCGTACAGCCGGCTGCCGTTCAGCCAGGTGCCGCTGCTGCCGGCCTGGTCCTCGACCCAGCAGTCGCCGCCGTCCATGAAGACGCGCGCGTGCTGCGCCGCCACCTGCAAGAGGCAGGCGCGCTAATCAGATTTCGAGTTTGAACTCGCAGGCGCGCGGAAACGGCTGCCAAGAGCCAGGGAGGAGGACGCACCGCCGGCGAGTCGAGCGCGACGCCCGCGTCGCTGGCGCGGCCGACGGTCAGGCCGGCGCCCTCGCGGATCTCGATCGCGTCCTCCGGGCACGCGATGCGCAGGCCGTGGATGTGCGTGCCCGCGTCCAGGTGCGTTCCCGTGTCGGAGCCCTCGCCCGCGGCGTGGCCGTCCACGCCCGCTGAGTGGAACAGGCTGCGGCTGTCCGCCTCCGCCGGCACCAGCAGCCAGTGCGCGTCGCTCGCGCGCAGCAGCGCGCCGTCGTCCTTCAGGAAGCGGTAGAAGTCCTGCTCGCCAAACTGCTTCGGCTTGTCGCCCAGGTGGCACAGCGGCGCGCGGTCAGCGGAGCGGAAGGCGCCCTGGTTGCCGCCCAGCACCCAGCTGAGCATGTACGGCATCACCGCGTTCATCGCGACGTAGCCGCCCACCTGCATGGTGCCCGAGTCCCGCACTCAGCTTCCCCGGCTTACCTCCGCTCCACTACAAGTGCCATCGTCGACAGCAGCACCGCAGAGCAAGGAGGAGGCGCAGCGCACCTTGCCCGGGTGCGGGATCTTGAGCGGCAGCAGCAGCTCGCCGAGCGGGCCAAGGCCCTCGCCCAGGTACGCCTTGTAGGTGGAGGCCATGATGGCAGCGCTGCCAGCCAGACCGTGGATGGTGCTGGCGCGTGGCAGCCGTCTGGCCTGGTAATCCTACGGGCGCACGCAAGGCACAAATTGTTCAGTCACTGAGTGAAGTACGCCTCGCTGTGTGCCGCAGAAACACTTCCCACCCACGGCGGGGCCGATTTCCTGACCCCTAGCCCGCAGCACTTGGTGGCGAAGCGCGGCAAAGTCCTGGTATGCAGACCTGCAGCGCAATGAAGGGGAAAGGCTGCTCACCCGCAGGACCGCCTCGATGTTGGGGTACCCGCCCGCCTTCTGGCAGGCCTCGGCCAGGCTGGTGGCCAGCAGGTAGCCGTCCTCAATGGCCATGCAGCCGCCCTGGCCCAGGTTCGGCTGCATCGCGTGCGCCGAGTCGCCCAGCAGCGCCACGTGCCCCTTGGTCCACCTGCAGCGCCGTGGCTCAGGGGGGTGAGTCACAGGGGAAGAGCGGAGCGATGCGTCCGAGAGTGGCAGGAGGCAGCGTCGACAGGCCGAGCCGTGTGCCCGCAGTCTCTGCAGCAAGCTGCAAAAAACGGGGGCAGCACATCGTGGCCAAGCGATGCTGCAGTCCTGTCACTGAGAACGGGTGCACATGGCTTTGTGCGGGTGAAGGCGCCATCAGCTCGCATGAGCAGCCAGGCAGCACCGCTGCCTCCACCTTCCGCACCCGCCAGCTGCGCAGGCGCTGCCGGCCGTGCAATCCCCACGAGCACAGCCTGGCTTCACGGCGGGGGGCGTCACCTGAAGATGGGCGGGCGGTCGAAGATGTCGCGCCGCAGCACATCCTCCTCGGGCGTCGCCTTGATCAGGTCCGTGACCATGTCGGTCCAATGGCCGAAGATGTCCAGCAGGCGCGCCTTCTTGCCGCCGGGCGGGTCGCTGCCGCCCTCCGGCTCCTTGTGGAAGCCGTACCTGGCGGCAGAGGCGAGCCGGGCATGAGGCGGGACGAGCGGCAAGCTGTGGCACGGGGGGCTTGATGGCTGCATGGACTGCGGGCCTGCGTGCATGAAAGGCATGCAGGCAGAGGCGGGCGGGGCGTGAGGCATGAGGCGGGCGGGGCGTGAGGCATGAGGCGGGACAGGCCGCAGGCTGTGGCATGCAGGGACCCAGTCCTGCGCTGAGAAGCGTGTTCAGGGGCTCAAGGCAGCCGGCATGCCCTTCGTGCATCTTCCTTCCCGAGTCGTTGGTACGCCGCAGCAGGGCAGCCCTCGGCCGAGCAGCAGCGCAGCAGCCATGTCAGTCCCACAAGCAGATCCCTTGCCACTAGCGAGGCTGCAGCAGCAGCAGGGGGTGAGGCACACCACTGCATCTTGCCGTCGCCGACATCCGAAGAGACAAAGTATTTGCCGTTGCCGAGGAAGACGCGATAGCCGACCGTGTCGATGTCTGGCGGCGTGAAGTCGCTGATGCCCGTGTAGCAGGTGTACTGGCTGTAGCTGGGCTGCGTGGGGCCGATCAGACGCGTGCGGACCTGCAATTTTGGAGAGGGTGGGGGAGCGCTCAGGGCCAGAGGGCAGGCATGTTGCAGAATCTAGGGCCCTGTTGGTAGCATGCTCTGGCCTCTTTCAGGAACTTCTGCAGACGGGCCAGCGGCCCCTGCGCGGAGGAGACCATCTAGTGTCGGCAAGGCTGCGCTCCCAGCTGTCCCGGGCGCGTGTGTGAGGAAGGCATGCGGAAGGCAGGCAGAGCATGGCCCGCCCCTAGGCCGCGCGAGGACCCCTCGTGCTGTGAGGGTGGCGTGCCTTGGACCAGATGCCGTCCGCGCCGATCAGAATGTCTCCCTCGTACTTGCGGCCGTCGGACATGACCGCCCACACGCGCTTCCTGCCAGTCTCGTCCACCTTGGCAGAGCAGCCGCAGGGCACCGTCAGGGATGTCTGTTTCACTTGGGAGGCAGCGGCTGCAGCACGGCTGCGGTGGTTCGATACTCGGGCTGGCTGCTGGCTACGATAGCTGCTGGTGCTAATGCAGGCACCGATTCGCTGCTCAGCAAGTCGAGCACACTTCAGGCCAGTGCTGGAGCTTCTCTTGGGCGGGAGGAGTCCCGCAGCCAGCCGCTGCTGCTGCCAGCAGGCCTCTAGGAGAGGAGGCGCACCCGCTCCTCGTAGTCGCAGACGACCGAGTTGTTCTGGATCACCTCCTCCCCGGCCAGCTGAGCGCACGCCTCGGCCAGCAGCTTCTGGAGGGTGAAGCGCGAGATGACGCGCGTCACGGGCAGGCCCTTGGAGACGGCCGGGTGGAAGGTGTCGAACTTGACATACCTGCAGGCGAATATGTGCGCGAGTTTGTGCGCGCACGTTCGGACAGCTATACTGATGCGGGAGCAAACACTCGGGGAAACACGCCAAAGCGCAGATTGAGAGCAGCGTCTGTGTGTGTGTGTGAATTGCAACTTGGTTCTGTGCACCTCGGGCACAGAGAGCAGTGCAGAAGCAGCTGGGGCTAGATCTTCGCCCCAGCAGGAAGCTTGGGGGGCGCACCAGTGGCCGGTAACACCATCACAGAGGCCGTTGATGCGGTCGCCAGTGATGCAGCCCTCGGCCAGCACCTGCTCCGCGACTTTCTTGTCGATCGCTTCCAGTGCCGCGAGAGCATTGCTCTGCACCTGCGCACGCACACGAGTGGCTCTGTTTGAGCCCGCTGACTGTTGTGCCTGTCAGCTCCGCAGCGCACTGCCTGGGCCGTCTCTCAGCGACCTGGCGGCCAGCAAGGAAGCCCGGCGAGTAGAAGCGGACCTGAATGGGGCCGCGGTACTTGCCCTCGCCCCGGATGGCCGTCAGGTCGCGCTCGAAGATTTGCACGTCGAAGCCCTTCTTCAGCAGGCCGACGGCCAGCACCAGGCCGCCAATGCCGGCGCCCGCGATGAGGACCTTGGGCTTAGTGCGCGAGCCGCGGTCCGCGAGCGGGAACTCCTGCTGCGGGGCGGCCTGCGCGCGCGCGATATTCCGCAGCTGATACGCCTCCCACGGCCGCCAGCCCGGCTGGCAACGGCCGATCCGGACAGCATAGGAGGCGTGCCTGCGGTGCGCTGGTCGAGGCGGCGGCGCAGGAGACCAGGCGCGCGGCGCGCAGGGCGGTGTGCTCATCTCCAGCCGGCGCAAGCGTCGTGAGGCGGTGCGGCACCGCAACGCGCTGCGGTCTGGCGATCTCGCATGTGCCGCTCCGCGCGCCCGCCAGCCGGCAGGGCGCGGGACAGCGGTGGCTGTGCAACATCATCAATATCTCGGCCCGGGGGCCGCTCTGCTCGCGCCCAGTGGCGTGGACGCGTGTGTAGTAACTTTGGCTGTTCAATGTGTTCCGCAATGGATGGCAAAGGACGAGTTCTAAGTGAACCGTGCTGTCGCGATCTCGTGCGCCAAGGGCCCTTGCTGGGCCTATGCTAAAGCTTCCGAGCTGGGTGCTCGGAAGTGAGACGACTCGACCAGAGGCCGCTCCGCCACAGCGAATTGCGCATTTGAACTCCCACTGAGGTGTTCGGGCCCACATCAGCGGCCAGATCGCCCACAGTTGATTTCACCATCCCCGCGCGCCGGCACGAGCGATGTGGAACTTGAGCAGCTGAAACTGCCTGGAGGCAGATCACAATGCTGCGTGTCGCCGGTCGGGCGCGGCGTTCAGCATTGCTGCTCGGACAACTCGGAGGCGCGTGCGAGCGGGCAGCGGGAGGATGTGTCGTGAGCTACTCGCAGGGTCTGCCCAAGCAGAGGCCTCTGGCACTTTGCGTGCAGGTGGGCACCTCAATGAGAGCCTGCCTGCTGCCAGAGAGCAGCCACTGGCTGCCACCGACCTGCTGACACCATCCGCCGCCGCTCCGCAGGCGCGCTGCTTCGCCGCCGACCCGCCGCCGCAGCAACAGCAGCAGGTGAGCCTTCCTCGTGACACTCAGCCTCCCTCACGCCTGGCACATCCCATGACAAAGCCACCGGCTGCCCGGCAGGAGGCGGCCAGCGGGGACGGCAAGGCGCCTGCCAGCGGCGTGCCGCGAGCAGAGCTGCAGACGTCCTATGAGCGGCGGGCGGAGACGACTGCCGACAGCGCCGTCCTGCGCAAGCTGTGGGGCTACCTGCTACCAGAGGATCGGCCGGACTTTCGCTGGCGGATAGCTGCCAGCATGGGGCTGCTCGTCGGCTCCAAGGCCCTCAACGTCGTGGTGCGCCCACTCTTCTGCCTGGGCAGGGCGCAACCGCTTGCTGCATGCAGGCAGCGCTGGGAACAAGTGGATGGAGAATGCGGCATCTTTCATTAGCCCTGCTCGGTCCAGCAGCGCCCCTCGTGTCTCGCGCTCTCGTGCAGCAATTTGAAATGCTAGTGCAATTTTCAAGCTGGCATCAGGCCAGGCACAGCAAACTCGCGGGCCAGGCAGGCATGCCTGTCTCTGCCGCAGCAGGTCACGCTGGATCCAGCCCATTCAGAGCGCCACATGCCTGCCGTCCCGCAAGCGCGCGTCACATGCAGGTGCCCTTCAGCTTCAAGTATGCGGTGGACGCGCTGACGATGGATCCCACCGGCGCAAGCGCCGCCGCCACGCCGCTGCTGCCGCTGCTGCCGGCCACGCTGCTGCTGGGCTACGGCGCTGCCCGGGCGGCCGGCGCGCTCTGCAACGAGGCGCGCAACGCCGTCTTTGCAAAGGTGCCTCCGCCAGCCCTCTGCCAGCCTGGCACATGTCCCTGGGCTCAGGCGATTCCAGCCACTCCACCGCAGCTTCCTCGCAGCTGCCGCACCCAAGGGAAGGCCGGAGTGCATGCGACTGCCGGCAAGGCTGGCCTGCAGTCGTTGCGAGCGGCCCTGTCTCCGCAAGCGGGTCCTGTGCGCTTGCGGTGAGAAGCAGGCAGGCCTGCTGCCAGATGCGGGCAGCAGGGGCTCAAACTCAAGCATCCCTCTCTGGCCTGCATCCAGCTGAGCCGATGACATGCGCGAGCTCGCCTGCCTGCGCAGATCACGCAGGGCACCATCCGCACGGTCGCCAACCGCGTGTTTGCCCACCTGCACGCGCTCGACCTGCACTTCCACCTCTCCCGCCAGACGGGTGCGCTGAATCGGGTCATAGACCGCGGCACGCGCGGCATCAACTTCATCCTCAGCAGCATGGTCGTCAACGTGGTGCCGACGCTGTTCGAGGTCACCCTGGTCTCAGGTGAGCCCTCTGGCTGCCTGCAAGAGGCGGAGACCAGCAGGGTGTGTGGTTTCTTCCTGCAAGTTTACTGATCATGAGGCAGTCATCGCTTCGGTCTCTTCAGTTCAGTGCCTGCGCCTGGATCGATTCGTTTTGCAGGTGAGCCTTGCAGCTGGGGTAGTGGGGCTCAGCTGCTGCCTGGCTGCTCGGGAGGGAGATTGCCCGGACACCTCTGTTTGGGTCCCGGCAGCAGCTCAGGTTGTCACAAGCCAGGCCGCCTCATCAGGGCCTCATGAGGGCCTGCGTGCCCAGTCCCAGTCAGGGCATGCGTTGCGGAGCACCCATCTCAATTGCAGGCGAATGCAGGCGCTGACAGGCTGGCGGCGCACCCTGCCCCCGCAGGCGTGCTCGCATACAAGTGCGGCCCTCTGTTTGCGGCGCTGACCGGCGGCACGCTCGCCCTCTACACCCTCTTCACCTTTTCCTTCACTCAGGTGCGGGATTGGACCATCAGACCACCCCTCTGCCAAGCACCTGGCGCCCCACGCGCAGCGGCTGAGCTCATGCCGGCTGACGGCTCCTGCGGTCAGGAGAGTCCGCGCAGCATGCTGCTAAACTGGCAGAATCACTTCAGCGGGTTCCGTCTAGCAGAGTGCTCACTCCGCCCAGCACAAAGCACAAAACCTCTGTGGCTTGCAGACGTTTTGACGGCCACACTTGCAGGCTGAACCAGGCAGCACTGCCCCACGCATGCACTCCCCCTTGCCTTCAAAACTTTTTGTCGGACAAGCACCGCTCTGAAAAGAGCGTTCCCGTCTGCCCGCAGTATCGCACGCGCTTCCGCCAGGCCATGAACAAGGCCGACAGCGAGGCGGGGGCGCGCTCCACAGACAGCCTCATCAACTACGAAACGGTCAAATACTTTGGCAACGAGGCGCACGAGCGGCAGCGCTACGACGCCTGCATGGCCGGTCCGCCACCTCCCAGGTTCAAACGCGCAACCTTGGCCTGGCGTTCGAAGAGAGGCGGGAAGCATCGTCCTTGGCGGGGTTCCTCAGCCCGGCTGCTGTGCTTTTGGCCTCTGCTCAACAACAGACTCTCGCCTGACAAGCCAGCGAGGGAGGATGTCACAATTTCGAACGTTGTGTTTCGGTTTTTGGCGGGAAAATTCAAACTCGCGAAAACGCCCGCAGACTACGAGGCGGCCGCGCTCAAGACGCAGTACACGCTGTCCGCGCTCAATTTCGGGCAGAGCCTCATCTTCAGCGTCTCGCTGGGCGCCGCCATGTGGCTGACGGCGGCCGGCATCCGGGACGGCAGTCTGACGGTCGGAGACCTGGTCATGGTCAACGGCCTGCTCTTCCAGGTGACTGCTTCTGCTTCAAAAGCACCGAATGAACGAGTGAAAGAGCGCGTGAATCAGTCTGGAAAGTGAGGGCCAAACTGGAATCTGGGACAGGAGACTCGTTGCAGCACCAGGAGCGGCGGGAGCTTTAAGAAGCTGCCACGGCAAGGCAACTCTGGTGCCGCGCAGCTTGCGCCTCATCCCTAGCTGCCAGCACTGCACCGAGTGCTGCCGGCAGATGATGCTTCGTCGGCAGGGCAAGCCCTCGGAGACCGGGCCGTTGCTTGCCGCCGCTGTGCAGACTCTTCTTGCACTCACTGGCGCTCGCTCCAAACTCGGAAAGCGTGTTGCAGCGGACGCCTGAGCCGGTCCTTCGGGCGCCCTGCAGCTGTCCATGCCGCTCAATTTCCTGGGCACAGTCTATCGAGAGACCAAGCAGTCGCTGGTCGACATGGGTGCCATGTTCGCCCTGCTGGAGGAGCGCAGCCACGTGGCGGAGGCGCCGGGCACGGCGCCGCTGCCGGCCTCGCCCAGCGGCTACGACATCCGCTTCGAGGACGTCTGGTTCGCCTACCGCCCGGACCAGCCGGTGCTGCAGGCGCGGCCCTCACCAGCAGCTTCTCACTCGCCGGAACATGTCTGTTGGACTGCCGGGAAGTGCTTCTGGGAACGAGTCCAGGCTTTGAAGGCCTGGCACGCGGCAGTTGGGTGCCCAGGCTTTCACGACCCAGAGCAGGACAGCGGGGTGCCTGCAGCGTTCTGCGAGACACCTGTGCAGCCAGCAGGAGCTGCGCGGCTGCTAGGTGGAGGCACGCGCAGCCTGCCGGACGCTCCAGGCTGTATCAACTAAGCAGTAGCAGCCCACGTTAAACCCCTGTGACTGACGCCTGTGTGTGTACCGTGCCAGGGCCTGAGCATGCACGTGCCGGCCGGCACCAGCTGCGCCGTCGTTGGCACGAGCGGCAGCGGCAAGAGCACGCTGCTGCGCCTGCTATTCCGGATGTACGACCAGCAGGCGGGCGCCGTCCGGGTGAACGGCCTGGACACGCGGGAGGTGTGACTTTCTCCCCCTCCCTTGCAAGTGCATCCAAGGACGGGTTTGCATTGCACTCTCGCTCTGCAGATGCCACCTTCTGCAGGCAATGCATGGGGAGAGACTGACTGCAGGCTTGCCTGCTGAGTGCAACTGGCCATATGCCCAGGCAGAGGTGGTTGCGCTGGCGACTGAGCCCGCCGCTGCCGCATGCAGGTGGAGCTGGGCAGCTTGCGGCGCGTGATGGGCCAGGTGCCGCAGGACATGGTGCTGTTCAACGACACCATATATTATAACATCCTGTATGGCCGTCTGGACGCCAAGCCAGAGGAGGTGTACGAGGTGCGCGCCGGCCGGCCGCCGCCGCTCGTTCTCGACTCAGGCGGCGGCCTCCGCGTCGGCTTTGCGGCTGACGACGGCGGGGACTGCGTGCGCGAGCAGGCGGCGCGGCAGGCGAGCATCCACGACCAGATCCTGGCGATGCCGGACGGCTACGGCATGCGCGTCGGCGAGCGTGGCCTCAAGCTGAGCGGCGGCGAGAAGCAGCGCGTCGCGCTCGCGCGCGCCTTCCTGAAGAGCCCCGCCATCCTGCTGTGCGACGAGGCGACCTCCGCCCTGGACAGCCGGACGGAGAAGGAGATCCTGCGCACGCTGGTCTCGCTCGCGCGCGGCCGCACGTCCGTCTTCATCGCGCACCGCCTCTCAACTGCCGCGCAATGCAATCAGGCGCGCAGCCTGCCAGCCGGGCTGGCGCCCTTCCCGTGTTGATTGACCCCGCTTGACGCTTGACGGCGGCGCAAGCGGCCGCAGATCGTGGTGCTGGACCGTGGCAAGGTCGTGGAGGCTGGCACGCACGCGGAGCTGCTGTCCCGCGGCGGCAAGTACGCCGACATGTGGGAAAAGCAGGCCACCGTCGATGATGCAGCCGCCCAGGCTGCCGGCAGTGACCAGGCGGCTGCGGTCTGAGTCTCATTGGAAAAGCTGTGCGATTGCCCAGCCCTGTATGTGTTGTTTTGCCGGAGGGGGGCTGCCAAGTGCTGGCTGCTGGTCCCTCCGGCTTTCTTCTGTCAGTGAACAATTTGATTGCCGCAACCAGACTGGTCTTTCTTGAAGGCCGCTAGAGTAGGTGATAGGGACGCATGGAGCAGGCGCAGCTTGTGAGAGCAGTCGAGGCCGTGCAAGAAATCCGGGCACTGGCAGCAGCGAACCAGGTTTCCTCACGCCTGCACCATGTGGAGTGCAAGTGGTGCAGGAAGGCGCGCACCACTTCATGTGACGCCTCTCAGGAGCATGCATGCTTCTGCACCTGCATTAGGGCATCGACATGTTCATGTTTGGGACACAATTGTCCAAGAGCATCAATCATCAGAGCGCTTGCATGTCGGTCTGGGCGTGCACGCACTGCTTGACTGGTTTGGCTGGGTGTGGCGCCCCGCACGAGCGGAAATCAACACATCAACACCGACATCAGCGGCTTTTCGTGAGCTGCTCGGGTGCACTGCCGTTTATATGTGACACGCAAACACATTTAGCTACGCTTGATTGTTAATCAGTAGAGTGAGCCGCTGAGGCGTCTGTATAGTAGAGGTCAGCGGCATGACATGCGCCTCGTGCTGCTCTCGTGCTGTAGGGAGCGTTGCAGTCGCCAACCGAGCAGGCTGTCCTGGAAGGGCAATGGCAGCTTCGCACAGATCAGTAAACGCCATGGCGACTCCGACGCCTGCCTCAGCAGCCACACCAGGCGAGGAGACGGTGAAGTTTTCAAGCAAAGCCGGCAAGCGCCTGGCCGCTGTCCTGCGCGACACTGGCTCCCCGGTGCGCAGCAGTGCTGCTTTGCTATCCAACAGGGTCCCAGCTGCAAGGATATCAAAGCTTGCCTTTGACACCTGCAAATTTGGACACGCAGGAGGCGGTCGTTTTGTGCCACGGCCTGGCCGACCACAAGAACGGCTTTCACCTGCCGGCGCTGGCGGCTGCACTAGCAGACAAGGGGGTTTCCTCGCTACGCCTCGACTTTTCCGGTTGTGGCGAAAGCGAGGGCCGCTTTGCCTACGGCAACCACCACGAGGAGGTCCCTGATCCCTGCCAGCCCACACCCAACATTGCCGACGCAGCCATTGGCAGCCTGCAGGCACTGGTGCTGCTTTGCAGGCTTGCGGCTGCTGCTACCCTGACTGGCCCCCATGCTGCTGCAGGCGGACGAGGTGGCCGCAGCAGTCGCCTTCCTGGAGGCCCGGGGCAAGCGCGTGACTGGGCTGCTGGGCCACAGCAAGGGCGTGACGGCCGTTCTGCTGTTCAGTGCAGCCACTGGGAAGGTGCCTAGAGTGGTGAATGCCAGCGGGCGGTGGGACCACAGACAAGGTAGGTGGCATGTCCAACTCCAGCAGACGCTTGCATTTCTGTCTGTATGCTGGCTGTCAGACTGCTATGACCCGAGTCGCTAGGTGCCTGAGGCTGTGCGCGGCTGCAGGCACACTGCAGCGCTTTGGGCCTGACTTTCTGGAGCGCATAGAGAAGGATGGCGGCGTGGAGCTGACGTGGAAGCTGCCGGGGCGCGGCGCGACCACCTGGACGCTCACCAAAGAGGTACGCCGCTCTTGCATGCCTCTTCTGAGTTTCAGTGACTGGGCAGTCGACGTCACTGTGCTGCTGCACAAATTCAAATTCGAGCGGACCTGGCAGCCACACGTGATCACGGCTGCACTGTGGGCTCCCTTTGAGCTGAACTGTATCTCCTGAACAAGCCCAGCCGGCCTTGCATTCCAGGAGCTTGCGGAACGGCTGAGCATGGACATGGCGGCCGTATGCGCACGCATCCCTTCTGGTGTCTCCGTGCTCACCATCCATGGCTCAGCAGACGCCACGATCCCGCTGGCAGACGGCCGGAGCTATGCAGAGCACCTGCCGGGCCACCGGCTGGAGGTGATTGACGGGGCAGACCACAACTATTCGCAGCATGGCAGCCGCTTTGTCGCCCTGGCTTCCGCTTTCCTGGCAGGTGAGAGCAGCTGATTGGCTACAGCAGTGTGTGATGCTCGTGTTCTTGGCTGGAAGGCGACGTTTGCCAGTAACATTAGCCTTTCAGTGACGATTTCATTGACAGCTCTGGGCTGGCACACCGTCCCAGGTGCTAATAGCAAACCCACCTCAAAGCGTCAGAAATTCTTCCGACCTGAACAGCAAAGCTCCTGCTAACGGGGACGCTACTGGTTGGACCTTACGAGCGAAGTGGCGTCACTTGCATCTTGCCATCTTGTGCTCACCTTCCAGGAGAAGTTCTGCATTCGAGAGCCGTCGTCATGTTCTAGAGCGTCCAGGCTTGCAAGACTTCTGAGATGCTGGGGCGACTGCGTGGCTGCGCGGGGCTGCATGCCTGGCAGCTGCGCGTTTGCGCGCCTGGTACGGCCGCCAGGCGCCGTGTGGCGACTGCAACTCGCACATACGCTGTAAACGGGTCTGGAGAAATCGTTGCCGAAGATGGAATCGCTGTCGGGTCGCAAGAGAGCCAGCCCAGCGAGCGCATGCAGCCTAGGGGCCGGCATTGGCGATGTCCTGCTTGCCGCCGGCTCTGCTATCGACTGGAAGGTGACGGCCGACCGAGACACTCATTATGGAGCTGTTTTCAACAGCCAGGCGATTGACTGCAGCCTGGCTGGTTGCAGTGCTGGACCGCCACCTGCAGGCGTGCTGTCCAGACCTGCTGCCGCCGCTCAGCCAGCCGCCCGTCTCGCTATCCACACCCGAGGTGCCTCATCTGCGAGCCTTGCATGGCTCAGAGACTGCATAACACAGCCACTAATGAACTGCTACCACTGCAGGAGTGGCGGCAGCCGAGCGAGTCCCAGCACGAGACTGTGGAACGGCTGCTCAAGGAAGCAATGCTGACAGAGCAGGGACTCAGGCAGCAGGCGGTGAGCCTGCTCATCCACCAGCAGCGGCTCAGCATTCCTGGCCATAAGTCTGTTTTGCATGCATGCACATGGCATTCTGCTGACTGGCTGCAGCTTCACATCGCCTTCCATGAGCTCAACGAGGCGGGCGAGCCCATAAAGCGAGACATTGGGGAGCTGTCCAAGCGCCTGGCTCTGCCAAGGGAACGGTGCGCTGCTCCTGCAGCCCACATCGATGCAAACCAGAGACAACATGGCACCTATGTTTTCCAGCTCGGGCCCGACTTTGCGTGTGGGTGCAGGGTGGCACAAATGGTGAGGCTGGCGCTGCGAGACATCCCCATGCCGGCCGACGAGGGAGGGCTGCAGGTCAGCCTCATTCAATTGCACTTCCGGCTCTCTTCAGCCGCCCCATCGCACGATATCCCAATGTTCTCAAAGCCTTGAGCATCTGTTGGCCAAGAACCGCTCAAGGAGGGTGGTTATGGGCCGCAGTTGCTGCATGAGGACGCAGCCATCCTGGTGGTGGACAAGCCGCCTGGCATGCCAACGGCCCCCAAGCACCGCTGGAAGGTTTGCCCCATCGCCTCACCAGCCGACTCGGCATCTGGCTCTCAACCCAAACAGCCCGGCATGGGCTGCGTCGCATCCGCAGCCCTGCGTCCAACATCGGCAGCAGGTGCCTGGCAAAGGGTGTTACGGGTAGCCTATTTGCGGCTCAAAGCTTCCAGGGAGCGGATTTTGACAATGGCCGGCCCAGCTGCAATGCAGGGTGGCACGCTGGTGAATCGTGCGATCGCTCACCTAGGCGCGCCCCTGCATTTCCTGCCCAGCCCACGAGCTGTGCCGCTGTGCAGCCTTTTCCTGCCAGTGGGTCAGCCTGCTGCCAACAAGAGCAGCTGGCTTGTCAGGAACCGATCAAGAGGCTGCAGATTGCCGCTGCAACGCCTGCCCCATGCTGCTCCCAGCGATGCCTGCTGCTTGTCGCTCAGCGGCTGCCCCATGCAGGCGGCTCGCCATTCCCAGTGCACCGGCTGGACCAGGACACGAGCGGCGTGATTGTGCTGGCCAAGACCAGCCGGGCGGCCGCCCACCTGCACGCCCAGTTCAGGTGCGAGCCTCCCCTGAACATGAGGAGCACTGAGCCGGCGGGACTCTGCACCGGAGCGAGCAGCTCGGTGGAGATTGCAGAGGGCCTCAAACTGTCAAGAACGGCCCTGGCGCGGCGGAACTAGCCGTCAGTGAGAGGGCTGGGAAGCTGCTTGCTGGCCATAAGGATGCCATGCGGGGGCACCACAACTGCCGGAGCCAAGGTGCATGCTCCTGCTAGTCAGCTCCAGAGGAGACGAGGCACCCTGACTCGTGCAGCGACCGCTTGCAGGCGGCGTAGCGTGCAGAAGCAGTACGTGGCGCTGGTGGCTGGCCGGCTGCCGCAGCCGGCGCTCACAGTGAAGGCGCCCATCAAACAGCACCCCGAGCTGCTGTGCGCCCCTTCAGCCCATGTTGAATTAGCCGGCTTTTGGCGCTTTGCTGGCAGAGGACTTCGATGCGTGGCAATGCCGTATGCACTCTGCTAGCCCAGCCTGATGCTGGGCTAGGCTTGGCTGCGCTGGCTGCCACAATAGGGCTCATGCAGCTGTCATTTCTTGTCACAGGTGTGCCTGGGAAGCAGGGGCCATTCGAGATTCGCGGAGCCTTTGGTGGTGTCATTCTGTTGTCGCGACGACAGCATGTGTGTGCCATGACTGTACTGCCATGACTGAACGCCTCCCTGCCGACTGCATGCAGGCACGCGCGGCAGTGCGGGCGCGGCGGGCAGCCAGCCGCCACCGACTTTTTGCAGCTGGCCTCTGCAGCAGTGCCGGCAATGCAGGAGGCGACGCTCGGTGAGCTGAGCGCCGAGTACACTCCGCCGAGCCTTGAGTGAGCAACCTAGCCTGGCTCTGATCCCGTTGCCTGCCTTTTCTTTCCGCTGGAATGCGTGGAATATGAGTGCGGCTGCGGGTTGCTGCAGCGCAGACAGCTTGGTGGCTGCCAGGCCGCTCACGGGTAGGACACACCAGGCAAGACTCCCTGCTCTGCTTACCACCTTGTCAGTGTAAGCAAGGCTTCCTTTCATGCGATTCCAGGAGCAAACCTCCGATTCCTGCCATCTGGCCCCCCGGTCAGCAGCCAGTACTCAGCATCGCGAGCTGGTGAGAACAGGCTCTTGCTGCTCACAGACTCTGCAGCTGCCCACTCTTGCTCCCTGCCGTCACCAGCCTTCAGAATGCAGGGCTGGCCGCCTGCAGATCCGGCTGCACCTGGCGCATGCCGGCTGCCCCATTCTGGGAGACAACCTGTACGGCGTGCAGGCATGCCTTCTGCACTCGTGCTCTGCTCTTGTACGGGCTGCAGGAAGCTTTTGATGAGTCGCCACAAGGCACGTGACGCAGGGGAACCAGCTTACAGATGGGCGCGTGCACGAGGTCTGCAGCAGCGAACCAAGCTGCACGAGGGTGCATTTGCAAAGCGGTGCTGCTGCGAGAGTGAGAGAATATCAGCCCCTGGTTGCCAGCTGGGAGCTTGGCATCAGCCAGCTGTTTTGACAGGCGCGCATGCTGCAGGTCCCCACGGCTCCCAGGCAGATGCTGCACGCGGCCCGGCTGCAGCTGCGACACCCGGCCGACAACAGCACCATTGCCTTCTCGGGTGCGCTCCTCTCCGAGAGAGGATCCTGCCTTTCTGCCCTCGCCTCCTGGACTTGTTTGGGTTTTTTGCGGTACGAAGGATTCCTCTCCGGCAGCGACCTGCCAGTCTTTGCACCTGAGTGCGCAGCGCTTCAGTGGCAGCAGTCCTAGGCTGAGAGCAGCCACTGAGAGATCTTTGCCTCTTACAAAACTGTGGGTCGGGAGCGCAGCTGGAGAGCAAAACATCATGGAACATGCAGCCAGGCAGAAAGAGCTGAGCGGTCGACCCCTGCCGCGGCTGCAGCGCCTCTGCCGGCGGACTTCAGGGCGGCGCTGTCGCAGCTGGGCATGAGCCCGGAGCTGCCAGCCTGGGATTTCGACTAAGGAGCCGCGCCACAGGACAGCTGGCCCAGAGCAAGGCAGCCAGAGGGCATCATAACAGAGGCGCGGCTCGGCTCCGCCGCCTTGTTCAAGTGGTTGCGGTCTCGGCTCACAGCAGAAGCAGCAATCGTGCTCACACTCTGCAGGACTGCTGCAGGGGCGCACAGGCAGCCCTGCCTTTGCGACTGCCCCCTCCCTGCTACAGGGGTTGACGCTGCGGCTTGCGATCCCGCAGCAGCTCAGCGGGCGGGGCTGCGGTGCGGCAGCAGCGCGGCCAGCACGGAGCCGCGGCTGAAGCTGACGAGTCGCATCGCCAGCAGCGCGTAGAGGCCCAGCAGGCCGACGGAGCAGCCTGCGGCGGGCCGGCGCTCCGATCAGCCCCTACAGTTGGAGCTTGTACTGGCGTCTGTTCGCTTCAAACAGCCTGGCATCGCCCACGCTGCCTGCCCAGAGCGCACGCACGCCTTGCTGTTGAGAGACACCCCTCAGTCTCCAGCCGCACCAAGTAGTGACTCATGAACTGACCAGAACAGGATGGAAAACCATTGAAAAGAGATCAACAAACTGGCGACATCGCGCTGACAGCTGATGGGTACGATGGGATTGTCTCGGGAGAGAGCGGAGAAGCGGCACCCAGGAAGAAGACGAGGGAGGTTCGCATCATGTTGACCCACAGCCCCTCCGACAGCAGGGGTCCTTCCTGCAAGGCGCGCGCGAGGGGGCGGCATCTTCACTCAGCTGACTGCCGCCGCCTCCCACCCGCTTCCGCCCTCTCTGCGGCTCTCACCGGCCGCCGCGGAGCGACTCCTTGACCCGGCCGAGAAGCTGCCGGAAGTGCTGCAAGCGGCGCGCTGCCTGTGCGCAGGCATGCGGGCAAGTGATTGCACCGCGGCCGATTCTGTCGAGTCCAGAGGAGTGGCTGAGCTTTGAAAACGGTCAATTGTGTGCTTGCAGTGGCTGCGGCAGGCTGATGTCCGGCTCGGACGATGCGGCAGCTATTGAGAGAAGGAAGGGCGCACCCAGTTTTCCTCCGCCGCCTGCTCGCTTCCCCCGCCGCCGGCGCCAAACTTGCGGGGCAGCGCCTTGCCAGGCTCCCGGTGGCTGCCTGCTGCCTGCAGGCCAGCCCGCACGCATGCTCAGGCCGGTATCTGCGCACATCTCAGCCAGCCAGAGGCTGCGATGGGAGCAGCAGAGGACAGCCCGGTGGGGCTGTAAGGCTTGGGGCTGTATGGCTTGAGAGGGGGAGGTGCCTGCGAGGCGCCCAGCGGCTGCAGCGTGAAGTTCTGCTGGCAGCCGGCGCCGCCCTCCGGCACAGTCACCTGCAGCGACTGCGGCTGGTGCCCCGCTGCAAAGGCGGTGACCGCATACGTGCCGGGAGCCAGCGGCCTGCGAGGGCACGATCGCGACTCACGGATATACAGCGGCCAGTAACGGAGCTGTCACAGGCAGCGATGGTCCATAACGGGAAATTATGTCCGTGTGTGAGAATGACAAGCAAGGAGCAGCGGCAGCAGCGGGCCGACGACAGAGCGCTGAAAAAAGGGCGCAGGACTGTCGGCAAAGGAGAGGCGAGCAGAGGTGCTTCCCGCCTCTGATCGCGCTGTGCGCAGGAGCTCGACCTCCCAGGTTCCGGCTTCCTGGTTTGGTGCCCGGGCGCTCTCTGCCGCCGGAAAGCAGGCAGCACCGCATGATGAGTCATGGAACGGCTCGTGTTGGTCACTCGCCTGTAATAGTCGCCAAACTTGGCGCCGCTGCTGGTGTTGTGGTCTATGGATTCGACGGCTATGGTCGCTGCCAGGGGGCCGCCGCCGGCTGTGGCGACGAAGCCGCTGCATGGAAGCACGCGGCAGCATAGGCGAGTTAGAGTTCGAGCCCCGGGCATGGGGGCGGGAGAGTGTGCTGGCGCCGGACCAGACACGAGCTCTGCCACGCGCATTATGGGAGCTGTTTCAACGTGCAGGCATCCAGACGCCACCGTGAAAAGCAGGGTGTGAAAGTTTGAGGGAGGTGCATGTGTTCCGGCAATTCTTTCCGACATGTCTTCAGCGGGAGTGGTGTGGATGCCTCAAGGCGCGGGACGAGCTTTTTTTCTTGTGTCTCTGGACAGCCTCAAGCGCACGCATCCTCTCTCTGACCTCTTCAGTACACCCAGACGATCAGGGAGGGCCCTGTGGACCCGCCTGAGCCCGCCGAATGCCGCCGTCAGCGGCAGCGCCAGCAGCGCGTCCAGGTTGTCCGCCCACAGCCCCGGCAGCTCGCCGGCCGGCGGCCACTTGTTGTCTGACAGCTCCAGCGTCAGCTCCATGCAGCCGGCCGCCAGGTAGTTCCAGTCCTGCAGGCGTAAGGATGCATTGAGGTTTCTTTGGTAGGGCTGGGCGGGGAAAGCCTGAGGCAGTGTGAGGGCTGAAGGCGATTTGAGCCGGCAGCGGGGGGCGCGGAGGTGCAGGAGGCCGGGGCCAGGCCGTTGCCAGGCCGTTGCAAACCTGACTAGGCAAAGAGCAGCTGGGGGGCGGG
>BHFV01000342.1:0-22711 GCA_003568905.1 Trebouxiophyceae sp. KSI-1
CAGCGGATGGTCGGCCGCCGCCCGCCGCCCGTTCCCGGCAGGCGCGAGGCGCCCGCGGGCCCGCCGTCCGGCGCGCGCGCGTCCTCCTCGTCGCTGGGCGCGTCGTCGATCAGGTCCAGCGGGCCCGCGTCCGTCACCCGCCTCGAGTCGAGCTGGTCGCGCACGCCGTCCAGCGACGCGTTGGCGCTCGTCTGGAAGCGCCGCAGCAGCACGCGCTCCGCGACGTCGTACAGGCAGACGTACTTGGACGCGCCGCCTGCGCGTGCGCGGGCGGGGGGGCGTCAGCTCACGGGGCGCAGGGGGGACGCGATTTTCAGCGTCGCGGGCGGCGGCCTCGGCGTGTGCATGCTTCGCCAGCGCCCCGCGAGGGGGCGTCCGCGCGTTACGACCACTGCAAATCACGATCTCGTCATCGGCCGCCGCCTCGGTGCGCGCTGGCGCGGGAGCGGGGTGGAGGGGCGCGCCCGCCAGCAGCCAGGAGCCGTCCGCGCTGAAGGCGAGCGAGGTGAAGCACTGGCCGGAGGTAGAGTTGCCGGCGGCGCGGCGGTCGGTCAGGCTGCGCCCGCCGGCGATGTCACGCCGCCCCTCGATCGTCCCCTGCGCACCCACACAGTGAAAGCTGCTGAAGCTGGCATGCGTGCAACCCGTTCCTGCTCGCGATCGGCATGTCGCTGCCCGGCTTACAGCCCCACACGCCATCCACTCACGCCTTCCTTGGCTTGGTTCGCTTGGTTCAACCCTCCTGCGCCGCTCGGGCCGCCATCATCGCAGCCGGCCAGCCTGTCGGCGCGAATCGGCCACAGAGGCATCCCTCAAGGGTCGATTACGAACATCTTCGTGTTCCTACCTCGAAATTTGAGAAACCCTAACCCTAAACTCAACTCGAACCTATCATATCATGCAACAGCCGCGGGAGGGTCCTGCCCGACCGCATCTTGCGGGCTCCGCAGCGTGATTTGATCCGCCCTTCGGGTTCCTGAAACCCTAAATCAAATCCTCAACAAGCCCCTCAAACGAAACCCTATTGCGGAGAAGACAAGTCTCTCGTCTGCATGACCACGTCCTGCGGGCTCCACAGGTACGACTGCCCTCAGGGTTCCTGAAACCCTACATTGAATCGTAAACCAAACCCTTTTGCGTAAAAGAAAAAACCCTTGCCTGCACGACCGCGTCCTGCGGGTTCCACAGCGTGATCTGACCGTCCAGGGTGGCGGCCGCCAGCAGGCGCCCGTCTGGCCTAAAGGCGACCGCCAACACGTCGTGGCTGTGCTGCAGCTCCTCCAGCGCGCCCTTGCCGCTGCAGGCGTTACAGGTTCAGGGTTTAGGATCTAGGGTTTGCAGCGGCACGGCGGGCGCCTCTGTTCCCCTTCCAAACAGGAAACGCGCCGAGGGCACAGAGGGCCTTCCGAGAGTGCGGGGGCAGGATGGAAGATTGAGGCAGACCTCCCCCCTCCCTTCCGTCCCCTGTCACCGTTGCGTCACCTCCGCCAGAGACTCGCGGCCGCTCGCCACGCGAGCCTGGAGAGGGCTGTCAGAGTCTGAAGACCATCAGAGTTTGAGGACTCCCCGGATACATTCGGAAGGGGAAAAACCCCTTCTTTGCTTTCTGGGTGGCAGAAAGTCATCTAACGGAGAGCCGCCGCTGTCTGCGCATGTCGCCTCGGCCGTAACCGCCACCGTAACTGTCGCCAGGGAGGCGGGGGCCTCACCCGAACACGTCCCAGGTGCGCACGGAGCGGTCCCAGGAGGCGGACGCCAGCAGCGGCGCTCCCGGCGAGAAGGCGAGGGAGCAGACGGGGCCGGTGTGCGCCGCGAGCACGTCCAGCAGCCGCCCGGTCTTGACCGCCCACACGAAGATCTCGAACTCGTCCTGGGCGCCGGCGCAGATGACCTGCCGGTGGCGGGCGTCAGGGTTTTTAAGGGTTCGGGGGGCATCGATCAGAACGGCCTGTTTCGGAGCCGCAGAGGCGCTTCGCAGGCCAGTCTGCGCCGGCCAGGCTGGTCTAGGGTTTAGGGTTTCGGAAACAACAACAACGATTCGAATACGATGACAGGCTGGCAGGTGGTCGGGTGAGGCGCCCGACCTCTCCGGAGGGATCGACCGCCACGCAGGCGAACTGGCGCGGCTGCGGACTGGTCAGCGTGCGGAAGTTACGGTAACGCAGCAGGTCGAACGCCCGCACTGTCCCGTCCAGGCTGGCGCTGACGACCGCGCTCGAGCTCGGCAAAAAGGCGAGGCCGGTGACGGGACCCGAGTGCTGAGAAAAGGTGACCACGCAGGCACCGCTGGCCGGCGACCACAGCTTGACCTGCAGGGTTTTTAGGGTTTAGGGTCTGCTAGGGTCTTAGGGTTGGTGTGTAGGGTCAGGGCGGGCTGCCGGCGGGAAAAAACGGTGAGGAAGGGGCGGCGGGAAAGAAGCCGGAGCCCTGGCTGGCAGAGCTCAGGAGAGAAGGCCGCATTTTAGGGTTTCTGAGTTTAGAGTTTCCCGGCAGCAGTGGAAGGTGCTCCCGAGGAGAGCGAGCGCAGCAGCCGCGGTGCCTCCCGGGCAGCGGAGCTGCGGGGATTCTAAGACGGCTCGAGAACAACACCAGGGTTTGAGGGTTTGAGAACCAGAATTCGTGCCAGCAATCTCTCACCAGGCGAGTCGTTCGAACGCTGGTGGGGTAGTTTTTTCCGAATCAAATCGAGAGCCCTCGCCCCTCTCTCTCTCAGACGTCCCCGACCCTACCGTCGGACCCTCGATCCGGGCCCGAGAACCCTAGCTAGGGTTCGCGCCGCACCTTGGCGTCGTCGGCGCCGGTCGCGACGAAGGCGCCGTCCGGCGAGTAAGCCAGGCAGGCGACGTCGAAGTAGTGGCCCTGCTGCCTGAGGACGTAGGTTTCGGAGCGCCACTCCCAGACGCACAGCTGGCCGAGCGCAGCGCAGCCGAGGGACAGCCACTCGCCGGAGGGAGAGAAGGCGAGCGAGGAGAGCGGCGAGCTGCTGACGCTGAGCACGTGCAGCGGCGCAAAGGCCGGCATCTGCGGGGCGGCGTTAGGGTTTGATGAGGGTCGGGCGTCAGGGTTTGATTAATGTCGGGCGTTAGGGTTTGATTAGGGTCGAGATGGGGTCGGAGCGTGCGGGGGGCGCTGGGGTGGGCAGCTGCTCGCCGGCGGCAGCAGCTGTCAGCGAATGAAGAGGCATCTGCTTCCCCGGGGTCTTGGGGTTTCATTTTCTGATGATCAGGGTTTAGGGTTTAGGGTTGGATTGCTTGTGGGGCAGCGGGCCAGGCGAGCTGTGGGCCTCGGGCCGTGGGCGAAGCAGGGGGTGCGGACAACGGTCTAGGGTTTGAAAACGCCTTTAAGGTTTGCTAGAATGGGCCGCGCCTCGCGGATCTCGAAGATGCCGCTGCTGAAGCCCGCCACCAGCAGTCCGGTCGGGCGGTGGAAGGCGGCCGCCGTCAGCTTGGCACCCCGCTTGTCGAAGAAACGCTTGCCAGCCAGCCGCCAGCCGCCGCCTGTGCGCGACGTGCAGGGCTTAGGGTTTCTTCAACCCTACTTAGGGTTTGCGAACACCGCCCCTTTGAACCCTAGATAGGGTTTGTTAAAACACGCGCCCGGTGGAGAGGACGTGGTGCGGCCCGTGTGCCAGGGCGAGCTTTAGCTGCCAAGGCGCCCGCCTGTCATTCGGCAAATCTGCGCCAGGCTGGCAGCCACGCCAGGCTGGCAGCTGCCCGCGCATGGCCGGGTCCGCTGCGTCCCTGCAGGGGAGAGAAAGGCGGAGCCGTGCTCCTTGTAGCAACCCTAAACCCTGAAGAAAGGCGGGGGCGCGCCTGAGAAGGCCGCCGCGCGCGCATCAGCCTCCGATGCAGGCCCCGGCCCCGCTGCCGAGCCCTCTGCGGGGGGCAGCCGGCGGCGCTTTGGCTGCGGCGGCGCCGCCTCGGCGTCGTGTTGCCAGCAGAAGAGGGCGCCATCCCGCGAGCAGCTGAACAGATCCATCGGCCGCTCGCCGCTCAGCCGGGCGTCCTCCGCCACCTTGGCGCCTGCGCGGCGGCGTTTAGGGTTTAGGGTCTGGGTAGGGTCAGCTTTCCCCGTCTCCGCGGCCCCCTACCCGAGTGCGCCTGCTCTGGGGGTTTCAGGGTTTAGGCGGTAGGGCATTGATTCGGAGACAAACCCTATAGACCCTAGAGTCATGATGAGCACAGAGCAAAGGGGGCACGCTGGCTCCGCTGCCAGCCTGTCGCCGTCACACCGGGTGCGGGCAGCAGGGAGGCGACAGCCTGGCGCTGGGAAGACAGAATATTTTAGATCTTAGGGTTGCCGCTAGGGTCGGTGCCGCGCCTGCGAAGAAGGCGGCCAGCACGGTGTCCTTGTGGCCGGTGAGCGTCGGCGGGTGGTAGCCCTCGACGGGCTCCAGGGAGAAAACCCTACAGCCGGGAGATTAGGGCCCTGTTAGGGTATTCTGGAGCAGCTGGAGGAGTGGGAGTGTGCTGGAGGGGCTGGTGCTTATCCCCCCCTTGGCAGCAACTGGCAGCCCACCCTGTCACAGCGCCACCCTGTCGCAGCAAGCCTCCCAAAAGAGCAAAGGCCAGGCAAGCCACACTGCAGCCTAGCGGCCTCTGTTCCCAGAAAACGCTAGCGCAGCCGGCAGCCTCGAGCGCAGCTCTACCTTACAAGGGATGCGGCTCGAGAAGGGTTCAGACCCTAAAAGCCCTACATTCATACCCTATCAGCGCAGCCGCACCTCACAAGGAGGTCCGTGGAGGCTCGGCTATCCGGAAAGAAGTCGAGGCTATGCCCTGAACCCCAAGTTCTGAAACCCTATCAGGATCAGCAGCGGAGCCCGCGCCTGACGGAGAGGTCCTTGGAGGCGACGGCTATCCAGAAGGAGTCGGGCGACCAGTCCAGGCTGGTCAAGTCTGCGTGGCAGCCGCCGTAGGTTCGGTGCAGCTGCATGGGAGCGAAGACCTTGGCAGCGCCGGGCGCCCGCCACACCTGCATGTGGGGAATTCCCAGATTGTTCGCTCTGACGGCTAGGGTTTGAATTTTAGGGTTTTTGAAGACCCTCCGGCCAGCCTGTCGCTCTCTGGTGGGGGAGCAGGCGTGATTGCAGGGAAGGCAGGGGGTCCTGAGGGAGGAGCTGGGCGAGGCGGCGTCACATGCTTGGTGTGTGCAGCCGCGGGTGGAGTGCTGAAGTGCCGGCAGGGGCTGGCCCATCGCCGCCGCCCCTTGCTTGTGCGCTGCGCGAGTGCTTTCAGCCTCTCGTTGCCAACCTCTGGCAGCTAGGGGGGCAGGAGTGTGCCCAGGGACGGACCTGCAGGATGCGGCCAACCGCGCACGCGATGAAGCGGCCATCCGGGCTGTAGGCCGCCGCCCGCACGGGCGCCTTGAAGCTGAAGCGATGCAGCAGCGCGCGCCGCCGCCGGTTCACCAGCAGGCACTTGCCGTCCTCGTCGATGATCAGCACGAAGAGGTCGTCCGGGCTCGCGCAGATCACGCGCACCTGCCAAGAATGGCGGCAATGTTGGGAAGGATGGGTTGCAAGTGCGCTCGAGACCGCTGAGAAAAGGGCAGGAAGCTGGGCCGGCGGGGAGGGGGCAACGATGGCTGTCGATTCGCTGATGAAGGAAGGAAGAGGCACCTGCTTGGAGCACTCGAAAGGCAGCGTGACGCTGGTAGACTTGACCAGGTCAGTCTGCGGCACGGCCGGCGGTCACTCAGGCTTTTCCGGGCGGACGAACTGAGGGGTTCATGCTCTCGCCACGGCAAGGCTACTCGCCGCCTGGATTCGCTGGAAGAGGCGCTGGAAGAGATGTTAACAGAAAGCATGCATGCCGGCAGGCCTCACCACGCTGACGCGATTGCCGACGGCCGAGAAGAGCTCGTTGCCGTGAATCAGCAGCGTGCCGCCGCGGTAGGGCGCGCCCAGCAGGTTGGTGAACTTGAAATTCATCGCCGCCGGCGCCCAGCCGCCGCGGCGACTGGGCTGTTACGCGACCGCTCACTCGCTGCGATGGCAGCTGCACATCTGATGGTCGCCAGGCGTCAGCAGAACTCGCTTGCTCGTGCCGGGTCGGCGCAAAGCTGAACAAGGAGAGTGGATTGCTTGCGACTGCTGGCTCGATGGACGCGAGGAAGGCGACCCGGGCTGCAGCTTCAGCAATACGAAACACTTGCCTGTACACAGCTTGTGTTGTTGTGGTGTTGTTGTGCAAAGGCTGGAAGCTTTTCTTGGACCGCGGGCCCCGTCCGAGGCCGAGAGAAGGTTCCGTATTTTGGGTCCGACACTGTTTTGGGCGCCTGCAATACTTCCTGCCGAGCTGCGGCCGCGGCGAGTGGAGTCGCGGCTGTCACGGGGCGCGCAGAGAGGCGTTAGCGCGCCAAGCAGGTCAGGAGCTTGCGCATCTTCTGCGCGCTGTTCCGTGCGCTGTTCCGTGCGAAGCCACGCCGAAAACGTCGGGAAATCGCCATCAGAAGGCTTCATGGGGGTGCCACACGATGCCGAGGCGCTTCCGCGCCGCCGACAGCTCAGCATCACAGCCAGCACTTCCCTTCCCCTAGCCTGGCCTCACATGCCCGTTTCCTGCTGCTTTCAGGCCATTACAGAGGCGATGGCGGCGATCCCGCCTCCAAGGCCACAAGAGAGTGCGACCCCTGCACAAGTTGGCCATGCTTGCCGGCATTTGGCGACATTGACCTCCTGACTGGTGCCCTGCTTATTAGGGAACCTGCTGGGGTTTCATGGGTGAGGCCCACGAAATTCAGCGCTCGCTGCTGGGGCCGAGCGGAGCGGAGCGCCGCCAGCTGGACGGCGAGCTCGGGTACCCTCCGCGGCCGGCGACGACCATTTTCGCTCTACATGCATCCCGCCTCAACATCGATGCGCTGCGGGCCGCTGGCGTCCCTGCGGCGCGCCTGATGCCGCCGCAGGTATGCCCCCACAGCTCACCAGCTCTGGCATGCATGCGGCGCAGTCTGCCTTTGCCTTGCCGTGCTGTATGCGAAGGGCAAGCCTGGTCTGCAGGGCTACCACGGCCAGGCAAAGAAGTCGTCAACGCGGGACCTGCTTACCTGCCGCTACCGCGGCGACGCCGCTCACATCAGCAAGGACTCCGAGTCACGGGAGCCCTCGCCATTTTCGCTGCGCGAGTGGAACGTGGCTGTCCACCTGCTGGTAACGCCCCGCTGAGCTAGGCCCACAGGGACAGCCTGTCATTTGAGAGCCGCACCGAGGGCGCCGCCATCACCTAGCAGGCCCACCCAGGCAGCGGCTGGTGATACATCAGCCTGTTCGCTCGCATGCATGAAATTGGCTGCCTTGCGGCTGAGCGCTCTCCTTGGCTTTCTACGGAATGTCCACCTCTGAGGCTGTGACCACTTAGCCTCTCTTCTTGCTGCCGCCCTGCAGACAAGGCGGCCGGCCAGGGCCTGCTACAGGACAGCCAGCAGGGGCTCGAGCCATTCTGCTGGCAAGCGATTCCGGCACACACAAACCTATAGAGGCAGCATTGCGAGGGGGCAGCAAACCCCCCGAGCATGGCAGCAGCCCGGGCGGCGAGAGGGCGGCAGAAGGCACAAGGCCCCGGCTGCTGGCGCAAGTGGCCAGGTGCGCAGCCCGCCGCCTCACGGCTCTTTCTGCTGCCGCTGTCCCCTGCATAGCATATAGATCTGGATACTGCCGCGCAGCGAACGCGCGACAGCACTACCACCGCTGACGCGTATCACTTTCAGTTAGATGCGGACACTGTCATAGACGCCACACACAGCATGGGGATCGGGCGACTCATCGACCACAGCTGTGTGTGCGCCCCTTCTCATAACTTCTCCCCAGCTGAGAGATCTGGCCGGTCCCCGTCTGTTATACACTTGCCTGCGACCCACGTCGCAGTGTCAGTCGTCTGTTGAGCTGGCGTCTGACGTGCATGCAGTCCAAACTGTGCGGCGCGTCGAGTCTGATCTGCACACGGTCTGTCCATTGTCATCGTGACTGCCAGGGACGTCTCTCACAGCGAGGAGCTGACGTGGGTGCGCTCCTGCCGCATCAGCAGCTTTGTATGCTCCGGGGGTGAATAATTGTGGTTACGCAGACGCTAGATCCGCATGTTGAGTGGTGAAGCTGATGGTTTGCAGGCGCTGCCACCGCCTGCTACTACCCTTTAACCCGCGCTCAGATTGCGCCCTTCTGCTCGCTGGGCGAGATCGGCCCCCCCACGGCGGCCAGCAGTACAACAACTGCTTCCGGAACGAGTTTAGAGAGGCCCTCATTCACTGTGTGGTGGACGGCGCGCTGGACGGCGCCGGCGGCTTCGACGCGGTGCTGGCTCAGCTCATCGCAACGGCCCCGCAAAGCAAGCTGGCCCGCAGGCCGCCGCCGCCTGCCGAGCTGGAGTTCTGGCGCGGCTTTTTCAACCACCTCCGTCTCCTGCTGCACGGCAGCACGGATGCGGTCCGGGTGCGCGCTCCCCCCGCCCTCCTGGCATCCTGCTGGGTCACCCGCTCCCTTGAGCTCGCCCCGAGCTGCAGCAGCCTCCCTGGCTTTGCACTCACCCTGAAAGAGACGCGCGTCTCGTTGTCTGCAGTTCACGGCACGGGACTTCGCCGCCAGCGTCGACTACTGCCCGGTCGTGCTCGTGATCAAGGAGGCGTCCGACGCGATAAACGCGGCCATCGCCCTCCACGAGGACCCCACGGCCAACATCAAGGCGCAGCCAGGCATTACATTTGTGCCGGAGTGCGCTGTCAAAAAGGGCTGCGTGCACGTGCGCGCCCTGCCTCATCCCTGCAACGCAGCTGAGGAGCTGACCGGGAGCAAACACCTTGGCTGACGGACGGCAGCCGCGCCAGCAGATCACGACCGCCTCGCTCTTTGAGCTCCTCCTCGCCGTGCACCCGGACGGCCTCACGCTGGATGTGCCGGTCCACGTCCGCAACCACCTGCCCGAAGGCCACGACGGGATCCTGCACCTGTTTCCCGAAGGCTGCACCGACGCGAGCAAGGCCCTGGCGGCCTTCTTGGACCTCTCCTTTTTCCGCTGCCACCGGCCAGGCAGACGAGGAGGTTGCCGAGGCAAGCTGCCGATGCCCTGCTCCGCCTGAAACCCCTGGCCTGCAAGGAGGGAGCTCCATGCAGGGGCCGCGGCACGCAAGTGGGGCAGATGGCGCCTGGGTGAGTGCATCGCCCCCGCAGGCCCCTCAGCCCCGGCGGATGTGCCTGCAGGGCAGCCAGGAAGCACAGCATCGAAGCCAGGGCCGCAAGCTGCGGGCGGCAAACTGCGACAAAGGATCTGCCTGCAAGGGAGCGACGAGCCTGCAGCCGGGCTGCTGAAGGAAGAAGGCGCGAGCCGGCAAGCTCCGCACAGCTGCCGGCAGATGCCATTAGAGAGCGTTGCCAAGGTGAGCAGCTTCCCTCTCTGCAGCCTTCTGTGGCGCTGGCTCCAGCTGCTTATGAGCGAGCTGGCACGCTCTGTCCCACAGACGAGGTGCCAGACCCACGCAAGCGGCGGCTGCGGCTTGGATGCTGGCGCAGCGCTCTCCCCTGGTTGCAGCAGCAGCTCAGGCGGCGACAGCGGCCGCATGCAGGCGCAAAGCCCAGCGGCTGCAGCAGCCCTCATCACCGAGGTGAAGTTTTGTGCTCGAGCATGAAGCTCTCTGCAGCATTGGTCCCCTCTGCTGGCAAATGCAGTGGTGCGCCCAGCGGCTGAAACCTCGCCTGCCTGACTGGTGCAGAACACGTGCTGCAGCTTCAACGAATGACAAGCGCATGTGATTGGAGGCTAGCTTCAGCGTGAGCACAAACACCGAGAGCATTGCGCAGGGCTCTCGCCTGCACATCCTGCAAAACTCATGGTCTTCTGCGCTCGGGTGACGCTCAGCTGCCGCTGCTTCTCCTGGACTTTAGACTGCGAGTCTCGGGTGACCCAGCTGGACTCACAGCCAGGTGGCTGCGCAGGAGCTGCCCCTGGCACGTAGGACACGCAGCAGCACAGCTGGCAGCAGTGGCTTCAAGTGCTCACGCGGCCTGGTCGTGCCAGCCTATCAAAACGCTCAAGGTCAGGAGGGACCGCTCAGCAGGGCGGCCGCGGTGGCGCGGACGCAGGAGTCGGCACAGCAGCTGTCGAGTGCGCAGCCATCCTACCTGCCTGTGGCTCCCCTTCTAACCTTCCTTGGCAAGGCAGCAGCATGATGGTGGCAGGATATCAGGAGGAAGACAGTAAAGGCCTGGGCGAGGAACAACACACACTGCTTGGGCTGCAAGGCAATTGGCGTTATTCGCCAGCAGCTGGGCATACAAGCCATAGCAGTGGGTCTGAATGAACGTGGGACCGTGCAAACCGAGCTTGACAAGCACATGCTGGCGCTGCTTGTGTACGCCGACCTCAGGCCGGCGCAGTGGACTCAGAGCCAGGCCATCTCACGGCCGGGGAGCAGTGATGAAGCCCTCCTGTTCCTGGCTTGGTTGCGCTGCCGGCCTGCACTCAGCTTTGCCATAAGCTGCCGGCCCGCTTCGGGGCTCTCTTTCTTTGAGCCCCAAGCTTGCCTGTCACTGCCGCAAGCAGGTCAGCAGCCAGCAAGAAGCCATAGATTGGACCACGGAGTTACGGGCTGGAGGCGCGCTCTATCTCCTTGGACGCACATCCACCCGGCCAACCTCAAGCTCATCAGTAAGCCCATGCTCAGTTCTGCGGCGGGCTGAGCAGGTGCACTGCGTTCCCCTGCTTGCCCATCCTCCTGCCTGCCGCCGACTGCTGCCCGAACCTCCGCATCTGCTTCAGGCGCAGCCAGCCACTGGGCGCATGTCTCCAATGTCTTAAGCCTTGCACCCACTTCCGGTATTTCGGGGCAGGTCTCCTGGTGTTTCTTGTGACCAAAGTGTATGTGCTGGCATCCAGAGAAGCCTTGGGACCCGAAACCTCTTCCACGCGTGGCGGGCTGCCGTCTTCCTGAAGCTGGAGCTGAGCCGTGCAAGTGCCACTCTGCGCAGCGGGGGAATCGCTGCCTTGAGCCCGCAAGGCACCAGCAGCACCTGGCTGCAAGTCTTGTCGGCAAGTCACTCCTTTCTTCCGACAAATTCTTTCTTCTGGTTTTTGGGTTTAGGGTTCCCTCCCTAACCCTAACCTCAAACCCTAAACCTCAACGAAGCTGGCAGCTGCACCGCCAACATCTGGAGCGGATGCTCGCAGTGTCGTTCTGCTTCGAGGACGGAGACCAACAAACGCGCGTCCGACCCTTCGAGGCTCTGGTCGGGCTGGGCCACCTGCCGCTGGAGGACCTCAGGCAGGACGCAGGGCATCTGGCACGTGGGCTGGTCAGCCACTCTCGCCGACCGATCAAGCACACAAAGGACCAGACAAGCTCGCATCGGTGGTCCCTGGCTCTGAGAAGCGTTCCCTTGGTACTTTGCAGGTCGAGGCGCTGGAGGAGCTCCCGCCTGTGGCCGGCGCCGCTGCTCGAGCGCTGCGTCCGCGTTGTGGCGGACACCAGGGGGGCTCCGAGCGACCGCACGGCCCGCCGTGACGGGATTGCCGAGGACGCAAAGGCCGCGGAGCAGCTTGCCGAGCTGCTGTGCAAGGAGTACCCCAGAGGTTCCCGAACCTCCAGGTGCAGGTGTAGCCCGTGGCCTCCCATCACACACTCATTCCTTTCAGCCCAGCCGCATCCTCACTCCTGACGGCGCTTCTCGCGTCGTGGAATGTCCAGGCCAAGGCGCTCGAGGGCTGGCAGGGACAGACGATGGAGCAGGTCACGCGACAGGACGTGCTGAAACGTGGTGAGGTCTTGGACATGTGCTGGCTCGTCGACGAGTACCTGGCTTCATCACTGACGAAGTCCACAGACAACAAGGCGCGCAGCAGCTTGCTAATGGCAAAGCTGTGCCCGAGCCAGTGGCTCCAGGGCGGCGAGAGCAAGTGGAGGGGCCGGAAGAGTAGGTAGAGCTTACATGTGGCATGTCGTTGTGACTGCCTGGAATGGGCCTGACAGTGCAACGAACAAGACAGCAAAACCCTAACTGGCATATAATCTCAAGAAGCAAGATAGTGATTGCGACCAGTCAAAGAGCTCCTCCAGGCCAGCCGGCAGCAGCGAGAGGGGCTCAGGCACCACGCCCCCGGCCCCCAACTCCTGCCGCCGCAGCATCCTCCGCAGGCTCCGCTCCAAAAGCCAGACCCGCTCCAGAAGCTGCCGGGAGGGTCGCCCCCGCGAGCTACTTGCTCTGCGGCTTCAGCCGCAGGAGCCAAGGGCCTTGCCACTGCCGGGACTGCCGCCGCCCTGTCAGCTGCTGCCACCTGCAGCTGCAGCTCCTCTCCCAGCAGGGGGGAGCGGGAATCCGAGGCGCCAGCTCTGGCCAGGCCAGCAGGGGCCCACAAGCACCACACAACTGCCGCAAGCCGTGGGCCTAAGGATTTAAGCTGCAGGCCCTACTGGTGCTGCTGCTGCTGCTGCTGCAGCTGTCCGGCTGAGCTGGCGAGCTACTGCCGGTACACGGCTGCAGCAGAGCCTGGCGAATCGGCCGCAAAGACGTTTTCTGTTAGCCTGCTGCTGGCGTCTGGCGGAAGGGACGCAGCCAGGCGAAGGTCCGCCTCATGCGTGGTGCGCCTCCTTCCTCAGCGTTCCCCTCCTCAGCCTCCCCCTCCTGCTGCATTGCTGCAGGCACTCAGGCATGACCCCATGCTCTGCTGGCGGGCTTCGCGCCTCTGGCCTTGCAGCTGCGGCTCATCGCCAGGGCGGCTAGCAGAAAAGACGCGCGGCGGCGGCGGCTGCGTTGGCAGCAGTATCGGCAGTGCCAGGGCGCCCAGAAGCGCCCACCGCAGGCTGCGGATACCAGCCGAGCGTTCCACTGCTGATCCGACCGCTGAGGCGCGCTACCGCCTTTTCTGCTGAGCAGTTGCCAGCAGCGCTGCCCCTGCGGGCCACCTGGGCTTCAATGTCATGTGACGCTGATGTGCTGCCTGATCCTGCCGCAGCGAGAAGTCACCCGGACAGCCGATGGTGGCAGCGCGCATGGCAGGAGTGCAGCAAATCACTTCTTTCCCGCGGTGCCGCCCTGTGGCCTGGCATGCACCGCCGCCCTCATGATTGCCAGGCCGCTGCTGGCTGCTTGCTTGGGCATAGAAGCTGCTTATAGAAGCCCAAGCCTTGGCTGATCAGGATGCCTGCTAGCTCCATCTTCTCCAAGCTAAAGAGGCGTGAAGGACAGCAGTGGGTAGCCAGTCAGGCAACGGTGGCCATCACGGAGATACTTCTGCCCAAGGGCAGCGAGGGAGGCGGCTTTCATGTGTAGCCGGCTGGAGGCGGCGAATGTCTACAGCGGGCCGGGCTGAGGACCTCCCATCAAATATGCCCAAACTCTGAGGCAGTCAGCCATGCATGCTGAGGCAGTCAGCCATGCATTCGTGAGGCGGTCAGCCGTGCATCACCTGCATGACTTGCCCTCAAGCCTGCAGGTGATTGAATGGTAGCAGATTGCTGCCAGCTGTTGTGGCCGCCATCATGACGCTCCAGCTCCAGCACTGCTGGCTTAATCCGATTGACAGGAGCGACGGCAAGAGCTCGGCGCACCATGTCAGACTCAGTGGACTACAAATGGACACGTGGCGAACCTTGGACTGCCTGCCTTGGCATTCCAAGGTGCCAGGGCTGGCAGTCTGCCCCGTGCACCTCCTCAGACCGCCTGCGCGCCGCGTCGCGCGCTGCTGCTAGCGGATAGAGAAGCGTGCAGCGGCTGGCAACACCCGTGGAGGCACAGCAGCACCTAGCCACACAACGCGACAATGGCTGCCGCAGAGGCTACTGCCGCAGACAATCTTGCGCTGCTGCAGCGCGGCATGCCCCCACCGCCTGCACATTGAGAAATTCAGCTCGGCGGCGGCCGCCGCCGCCTTAAATCTCGGCAGAGCGAGATTGGCTGCCCGCGCCTGCTGCAGGTTCCATGATGTACGAGTACGTCCGCTGCAATGTCCGTCTCTACCTTTACGGTTTCAACCCAAGGTTAGCCAAGTTCCTGAAATTCTTGGAGCCGGCTGAAGAGGTGCTTCATCGGGGGGAGGTGAGCCACCACTACCAGGCGCTGAGCGCCAGTGGGGCCGGGCGCTTTTAGGTTGATGGACAAAGCTAAGGCTGCTAAGCTGGAGAAGCTATGCAAGAACATCTTTTTCGAGTACTACAAGATGTGCGGGCTGGAGGCCTGCCCCGGTCTCTTCTTCAATTCCATTATGACGCAGCTGGACAAGCTGTTCAAGGCGGTGTTCAACATCCAGGTGGACTGCCTGCGCAGTGAGAACCTGAAGCTGCTGCGGCGTCTGGTGGCGCAGGCAAGCTGTGCTCTTCTGTGCCACCCTGGCCGACAACTGGCTGGAGCACCATATGCTGACTGAAAAGCTGAGAACTGTTGCAGGTTAATGGGGAAGTGTTCGAGATGGTGGGCAAGTGCGGCAAGGACGGCAAGACCTTTGCACAGCAGGGCACGAGGACCGGGAACATCTTCCCGGTCGTGCTGCAGGGCGGCATGCACATCTGGGCGCAGAACGCCTTTCCCTTCCAAGGCGGTAAGTCACCTGGAAGATCTCTCGCCTGCAATTCGAAGCCTTGGAAGCATTCACTGTGGCCCGAGGCAGCCCAACGGCAGCTGTCACAATGGCCACGCAGATTCGAAAGGCAGGCTGCCCACCAAGCGCTGACTATCGCTGGATTTTACATGCAGAGCACGTCATGCAGTACGTCGGGGAGCCCCAGCTGCGGGTGAAACCCCAGACGAAGAGCATGGACTATGTGCCTGCCCCAGACTCGCGGGATGCAATGCTCATCCGCGCAGTGCAGTGGATCAGTCGCTTTGTGGGGCTGGCGGCCGGCGTCATGGCCAAAGTCAAGCCCGAGCGCCGTCTGCTGGCCTTCAGCAAGACGACGGCCCTCTTGCTGACCGAGGTGCCGGCGTCTGATCTGAATATGAACGTCATCGAGCCCACAAGGCAAGCTTCCTCTTTCCACTGCTGACTTGCTCCCTGCTTCCGTGCTCACCCAGCAGCCCTACTGCTGCAGCTGCTCTTCTTACCAATCCTGCAGAGGAACATTGCCATCATTTTCGTTCCAGTCAAAGCCTAGATGCGGAGCCCTGCTGCCTTTCAGCTTGTCTGCAAACTCCTGATGGTGGCTGCTGGCAGTGCAGCGAGGTCTGGGAGCGCGCATACGACCTGCGGCCGGAGAGCCCCTTTGCTGCCCTGCGGAGCGAGGTGGCGGCCGTGCAGCTCGCCATGCACCCTGTGTACTTCCGTTACCCTGACAACCGCTGGACTGAAGCCTGGATGGTCGAACACTACGAGTTTGTGCGGCACGGACTCCTGCTGCCTGGCGAGGAGCTGCCGCCGCGCCAGCTCAGCACGCAGGAGGCGATTGTCAAGCTGGAGGAGCTGAGTGGGCTGCGACCGCCTGCTCGGGCTCCCTTCATTCCGCGCATCTCCAAAGTGTTCCCCGCTGGCGCCGCCCGAAACCGCACGAAGAGGCCGGCCGCGGACAGGTGCGCCGGCTGTGGCAGCCCAACTCAGGGCTTTCCCAAGAGCAGCCAGCTTGCAGCAGCGGCAGGATGTGTGGCTGCCTCACTGCAGTGTGAGGCCCTCTTGGAAATTCGCTGCGCAGGCAGGCCGAGGCGGAGGCGGCAGAGCAGCGCTGCCCACAGGCAGAGGAGGAGCAGGTCGGCCTGCAGGAGGACATCACCCAGCTGACCAGCGGGCTGCAGCAGACGCTCCGCCTGCAGTGAGGCTGCTGGCGGCAGCGACAGCATGAGGATTATTGCCGCTGACTGTGGGCGCTGCTCTGTGTTCTGGCACAACAACAAAAAAACTTTGAGCGCGCTCACGTCGGGAGCAGCGTCTGACTGTAACGTGTGCCCCTCTGCGCAGATTTGTCCCTTCTGCATGTTAAAACTCGCATGCCTGCGCATGAGCCCCGTCAAGCCTTTCTTTCAGTTGCTTGCGGGCGCTTTAAGCTTCAACCAGGGCAGCCAGACCTGGAGGCCGACTGCGCTGAGATCCATCCTGGTCGTCCAAAGCATGCGTGCACCAGGTGGAGCCACCTCTGAGGGCGCCTGCTATGAGCGCCGGTGTATGCATGCCTTCCTCTTTTGAAACCCTAACAGTGCTGCAGCTGGCAATGGCATTCTACCATATTGGCTGTGGGGTGTTCTGCGGGCTGCTGCCCCCCGCCCGCTGCCGCTACTTCCACCCCCACGTGGCTGATGCTCCCCCAAGTCCTGCTGCCTGGCTGCTTCCCCCGCCGCTGGGCGATGCGTCTCCTTCTGGCCATCCTCTGCTGCTGTTGTCCTTGGACTCCACCCCCGTGCACTCTTGCCGCCACCCGCCTCCCCTGCTGTACTGGCCGACTGCCTTCCCGCCTGGACATTCCCTTGCTGCCCCTTGCCCATAGCCGTGCCGCGCGCCCCCCCGCTCTCCGCAAGCCACCCGCTCGCCGCTCAGTCTGATTGCTCTCCACCGTTCCCCTGTTGCCGCCTCACCTGATCAGCCTGGCATTGGCTGGAAGAGGTTATAACATTCAACATCTATTCATTCAGGGTTTAGGGTTCAGGGTTCAGGGTTCATTCTACCATATTTGTTGTTTGCTGGGCCGCATTTGGCGACGACAGCGGCCGAGCTGGAACAGGCAGGGGTGTGACAGAGGATGGTGTTCTTCAAGTCGCACCGCAGCGGCCGCCTGGGCTCTCACAAGTCGCAGAAGGAGGCGCTGCCGGTCGTCGAGATCGATATCATCTCTGACACAGTCTGGTGCCGTCTTATTGCCGCTCATGCTGCCCAAACATCCGCTCTCTCGCGACACTGCCCAAACATCCGCGCTCTCGCGACCTGTGCGCAAGCCTTACGCCACCCCGCTCGTGCTGCGCTGGACTGCTGGCCTGCAGCGCGGAAAATCAGCAGTGACTTATCCGCCCGGCAACTCGTCAGCAGCAGCCCCCTCTTCGCAATCGAGAGCTGCTTCTCAACATGCCAGATGCTAACCGCCACTTTCCTGCCGCCCTGCAGCCCGTTCTGCTACCTGCTGCGCAACGAGATGAACGCGGCAAAGGCCAAATTTGAGGCGCGCTTCCGGTCTCGAGCTCGAAAAGCTGACCTGACGGCGGATGCTGCAGCTGCCTACTCGCCTCCAGCTGTGTTGACTCTGACGACCACTCCCTCTGGCTGCGGCAGGGCAAGCTGGACTTCCGGGTGCACTGGATCGCGTACCAGCTGCAGCCGCTCGCACCGCCAGAGGGCGTGCCGAAGGCCGTTTTCATGGAGCAAAAGTTCAAGGGCCAGGCGCAGTACCTGCTGGAGAAGAAGGAGGTCCGCCATTTGCTGTTCAGCCAGCTTCAGGCTGCTGGAGTAGATAAGCACGCCTGTCGTGGGTTTGCGTCTGCCAACGTCTTGCACTCCAGCACACGCAACATGGGATGTTTACAGCAGCCGGACATCTCAGCAAAGGTTGCCTTCGAAGTGCATCTGGAAGCAGCGCTTGTTGATCCTGTCTACCTCATTCATCGCTCCCTCCCGCCAGGGGAGTCTCTCGCGCGGCACGCCTGACGTGCTCGCTGCATCCCCACTTGCTGCCAGGCCTTCTTCAAGAGCAAGGGCCTGGACTACACGGCCGACGGCGTCATCGGCAACACCTTCAACAGCCACCGCCTGATAAAGTACGCCGGCAAGCAGTCGCTGGCCAAGCAGGACGAGGTGGTCGGGCTGCTCTTCCGCGCCTTTTTCGCCGAGGCGCGGCCCCCCTTTCCCTCCGGCCAGGCTGACATGTCTTGGCTGAGATGGAGGGCAGGGCTCCCCTTGCATCCGCTCATCTGGATGCCGCGTTTGCATGCTGCGGAAACAGGCCCAAACGAACCTGGCACAGCCGCCATGCCTCCAGCAAAACCTGGCTGCAATTCTGCCTTTCAGGAGAACAGCGAGACGCTGGTGGCGCAGGGAAGACCGCAGGGGAGCTCATGCGCAGGCGGACCGAGTGCGTGGGGCCGGTGCCTGCAGGCGAAGCACATCAACGACGAGCAGGTGCTGCGCTCCATCGCGCACGAGGCGGGGCTGGAGGAGCCCGACCTGGTGATCGACGACCCGACCGTCTGCGAGGAGGAGGCGCGCGCCTCGCCTCCTCTTCACACGCACTTTTTCTGGCGTTAAATCGCAGGCGAGCTGGCTGAGGCGGGTGGGGGCAGCTGCCGAGTCGAGCATCTGCACTGGAATGCTGCTGCTGTGTCCCCCCAGATGCAGTATAGGCCCAGCTGGCAGCTGCCATGGCGGTGTGCCCTGCTGCAGCAGGTGTCAGGGAGCGCAGCACAGGCGCCCAGCTGCAGCAGCTGCGCCTTCCGAGGCAAAGTGCGGCCGTGTTTGGGCCGCAATGTTTGGCTGTGGCAGATCGCTCATGCTGCTTCTGCTGGGCGCCTGCAGGTGCGGTGGGAGCTGGACCACAAGTACAAGTATGTCGTGGGGGTGCCTCACATGGTGCCGTCCCGCCTCTGCCTCCTGTGCGTTCATGACTCCCCAACATTCACTAGCCTGAATTGAAGGCCGAAGTGGGCGCGGGCAGGTGATCAACGACGGCCAGCTGCGGCTGGGGGGCGCCAAGGACGCCAAGACGTACGAAAAGGTCTTCCAGGGGCTGCTGGATGAGAGCCGGCAGGAGCAAAAGGCGGCGCGGCTGAGCTGACGGCGGCCCGCCGGCTGGGACGGTTGTGTTCTGCGTCTGGAGAGGCGCTGTATATCTTGTGTGTGTGAGAGTGAGCGAGCGAATTGTGTGATAACGCGATTGACTGCGTGTAACAACAATGAGAGGCACCCGAGCCCAGAGGACGCAAGCCTGGCTCAGGGGACAGAGACAGACAGCACTTTTTCAGCACTTTTTCCTTGGCGAGATCGCGCGCGTGGCCGTCACAAACGACCATGGCGGCCTCTGGGCTGGCGGCAAAGCCTATTAGAGTCGACGTGGTGTCTGATATTGTTTGGTGAACACTCCGCTTCAATGTGCACATGACGCGAGTTTCTCAGGCCCGAGTGCCCCCCTCTGCACACCTGACTCTGTCCGCTGCACGCAGCCCCTGGTGCTACATCGGCAAGCGGCGACTGGAGCGGGCCATCCGGGAAAGCCAGGCGCGCGCAACATGCCGGATGTTTTACCGCGTGTGAAGAGGCCAGCGGACGCCCGTCTGACGGTCGCCTTTGGTGCAGGACCTGGGAAGGAAGTTCGAGGTCCACTGGCACCCGTACCAGGTGAGCACGTGCGTGAGCGGGGCGGCGCAAGCCAGCCATCCGCTTTTCTGGATGTTTCCTGCTGCGGACGCAGCGGCTGCTTGTTTCGCGCTGCATGCCGACTGTATCGACCGGGGGGCACCACATCTGCCCATCCAGTGGCCCGCAGTGGCATTCGCTGAGCTGCACCTGGGCCCCTGGCCCAGCGAGGACCGCGCCTGACACCCCACCCCGGCCTGCAGCTGCAACCAGACGCGCCGAAGAAGGGCATAAGCAAGCAGGCGTTCTACGAACGCAAGTTTGCCTCCCGTGTGCCCGCCCTGGTCGCCAACATGACGGTGGGCCGCCCCCCTTATCTGCGGCCCCACAAGCACGATTCACTTCAGTCAGAACTTTCATCAGAACTGGGCCATTGCTCAAGAGAGCCCGGGTGCTCTGTACGGTGTGAGTGGGAGAGGAGCAGAGCTACAAGCTGCATGAGATTAGTGGCCGTGCAGCTAGAGCCCATGACTGAAGCTCGCTCGCTGGCCTGCAGGCGGTGTTTGCGCGCGAGGGGTTGCAGTACACGATGGCCGGGCTGACGGGAAACACGCTCAACGGCCACCGCCTGATCCAGCACGCGGGCCGGCAGGGGCCCGACGTGCAGAACGCCCTGGTGGAGGAGTTGTTCCGAGCCTACTTCATAGAGGCACTCCCCCTCCCCTCCTCTCGGCATATCTCATGCTTTGAATCGGCTGCGCTTGCAGCAGTCGATAACAGTGCTGATGCCAGCAAACGAGCATACCAGGAGCAGCCAGCAGGGCAGCCTGCTTCCTGCCTTTTGCTTGCCTGCCGCTTGCATGTCATGCAGCCCTCGAGCATGTCAGGGCTGTCTGCGCTGGCTCGCTGCTCGGCCCACTCACGCCTCCGCCGCCCCGCAGGCGCGCTACATCAACGACCCGCAGGTGCTGCTGGAGGCCGCGCGCGCCGCCAAGGTGGCGGACGCCGAAAAGGTGATCGAGGACGAGTGGCTCGAGAAGCGCGAGGCGCGCCCCTTTTGCCTGACGGATGACTGCCAAAAACCTGCCTGTGTGGCTGCCCTTGGCTGCGGCGCGCCGCGCCCTGTTCAGTCCAGGCCTTTTTCAGTCTGTGCTGCAAAGCTCTCGACTGCTGCCTGTCCTCCTCCCAAGCACCGAGCCAAGAGGGCGGTGGCCTTGCCTCAAAATTGGGCACTGGCTCTCCACGTGGGGCTGCAGGGTGCACTTCTGTGCGCCGGCAGGCCCTGAGTTCAGCCTGGGTGGGGCATCGCGCAGGTACAGGAGCAGATCGCGGACGTGAAGGCGAGCGTCAGCGGGGTGCCCCACTTCACAGGCGCGCACTCCCTGCCTCGCGCCACTAATGCAAATTTGAACAAGAGGAATGCGGAGCGCATGTCGTGCTTGGCAAGCTTTGGTCTGCTCCACGAGCAGAGCCAGCGGTGCTCCACCAGCAAGGCAAGTGGCGCTGTCAGAAACACAAGTGCTGTTTCCCCGCTTGGGGTCAAGTTCTCTCCACCATCCGCACTAATGCCGCATCAAGAGAGAGCAGATCCGGGGTCTATGTGCTAGGACTCTGCCTGTGCTGCTGCCTCTGCCTCACGCCTGTGCTGTTCCGCCTGCATGCATGCATGGCGGCTGACCCCCCAACTGCTGCTGCTTTGCAATGCAGTCAACCACTACTATGAGCTCTCGGGCGCTCAGGACGCCGAGGCCTTCCGCCGCATCTTTGAGCGCGCGATTGCCGAGGGCAAGGCCTAGGCTGCCGGCTACAGGCCAGCCTGGCACAATGGCAGGCCCGGACCGTGCCATGCTAGGCAGCGAGGCTGCAGCCATGGGGGCACAGCCTGGCTGGGGTCGATAATGCCCCCAAAGCCTACCTGCTTTGGCTTCATGCTGCCCATTAGAACATAGGTAGTGCCTTTCTCAGCCGCGGTTGGGCCGCGGATTGCTAGTGCTCATGCTTCAGTCCGCCCTTAGCTTTGCCCCGTGTCTCTGTGCTGTTGCCTCACAGGAAAAACGCTAGATGCTAGAAGACAGCAGTCAACAGCAAACGCATGTCAACAGCACCTACACATGAAACCGCCTGCCAGGCTTCAATACCGCAGCTCGCCGCCGCTCCTTGCGAGCGGCTCCAGCGCTTGTAAGCCCATCCCCATATCGACTGGTTCCTCAATGCTGTCCACACCTGCCAGCACGTGCCAGCTCGCAGGTGGCACACCAGAGAGCCGAGACACAGCCGGGGCTCTACTTTGCTGCTGGGGAGGGAGAGACGCTGCCTCCCCGTGATGACCGTCTTGTGCCCATTATGCACACAGCATTGGAATATATAAGAGAGTGCCAGCCAGCCTGGCGCAGCGGTGATCTGCATGCATGCCATTCTCGGCTGAAAGGCTGCAGCCTTCGCCCCAGGCCTGGCTGAGAGGCCAGGGCGGCTCCTCAAGTCTGACTGCCCCCTGTTGCCTGCTGGCATGGTGTCAATGCGAGGCCCGCTCCCCTGTTGGCTCCCTGCTATGTGGTCACAGGAAAGAGGCAGCAGGCCTTGCTCAGGGCTTGCTTGGCCGGGCATTGCTGCCGCTCTTGCTCCAGACCGCCCCCAGCCTCGACACTGTCTGCAGTTGCCTTACAGGAACGCTAGGTGCCGGTAGGCAACAGCAGCAGCCGCGCGTCGCGCATTCGCACACACAGAAAAGCTCAGGCTTGCATGCCGCGGCTCGCCACTGCTCCTTGCGAGCGGCGCCGGCGCATGCAAGCCCAGCTAGGCCTCCCCCCCGCCCGGCTCCTCCCCTCCCTCTGCACCTGCAAGCGCAAGCACCCGTGATGGAGGCGCATTCTCGGCATGTCCGCAGCCAGGCACAGGCTGTCCCAGGCGTGCTGCCAGCGCCAATCGCACCGGATCGCGACGGCGGGGCCTCTGTAAACGTAACAGTAACTACGCAGTTCCATGCAGTTTTCCCCCCGGAGAAAAGCCTGCGGTGCTCGAGTGATTGGAATGCCTGTTCAGCCACACCAAGCGCACGTTCTCATGGCTGTTTCTTCCGCACCTGCTTCGGGCTCTCCCTCCTCCCCTTCCTCACCTTCCTCCTCATCGTACTCTACAGCCGGCACATGTGTGAGCCGATGTCTCGTCGCAGCCACACCGCCCCATGCGGCAGCTTCAGCGGCCCGGTGTGCATCCAGCCTGCTCCGACCCACCTTGCCCCTACCACTGCTGCAGCCGTTGGTGCCTTTAATGCTGGCTACCACTCCCTCGCAGTGGCGCAGCCCGCCATGCCGCTCGAAAGCTGGCACAGCCACGCCGCATGCAGCAGCAGGCGCGCCTCGCATGCTCTTCCCCAAGACCAGCACCATGCTGCCTCCAGACAGCTGCAAGGCAGGGCGGCAGCGCTGCGGCAAGGCAGGCAGGGGGATCGCAGATGCAAGGCAGGCCGGGGCCGCACCCTCCAGTGAGGGGTCGCCATCCCCGGCAGCCTCCGCCCCCTCCCCCCCCCTCCC
>BHFV01000343.1:0-14561 GCA_003568905.1 Trebouxiophyceae sp. KSI-1
CAGGCCGGCTGCGCTACCCCGTGCTGCTGCGGCTCGAATCGGAGACAGCTGGAGTGGATTTGACAGGCTGGCGCTGCGACACGGGGCTGCGGCTGCGGCAGCCGATCGCTTGCAGCGTGCTCTTCACTCCAGAGATCGCGCAGTGGGGCCCCTCCCCCTCCCTAAACCCTACCTAAACCCTAAACCCTAAAGGTGAGCCGTATGAGAGGGTAGATGCATGGGGATCTGTGCCGCGCCTGCTGTTTGAAAACAGGGACTTCCAGCGCCGGCCCCTCTGCCAGCCGGGCTGCCAGCTCGCCAGTGTAAGCCAGCCACTGACCCGCCCAGCTCAGGTGCTGCAGCGACGGCAGCTTCACCCAGCCGACCTCCTGCAGCCTGCCGGCGGCGTCCACGGCGGCGAAATAGCCCGGCCCGGCCTCCTCCCCGAAAGAAACGCGCGTTTCGCCGCCCGCTGCTGCCGCCGCGGCCGCAGCCTCCTGCAGCGGACGCGGTGTTGCGAGTGTTGACGCGGTTCGCTTGTGTTATGGGCTCTCTAAAACGATCCTTGAAATGCCCCCGTGGTGACATGTAGCTCGTGATTCCATTTCCTCCTCTGAAAGCTCTCCGAAACGGCATCATTTCGTTTCGCTGCCGCTGGAAGTCTTTTCTCGTCGTTCTGCGTCGCGCTGTTGCCAGCGGCAGAGAGAGGCAGTGCAAGCTCGCGACCGCCGCTGCCAGCTCTAGCAACTGTCCTCTCCACAAGCCTCCTCATGCCAAACAGCGTGTGATCAGGGAGGCAGGCGGGGTGGGGGGCCGCGCCTGTAGCTGCACTGCAGCTGCGTGCGGAATCATCGTCCCAAAGAGCCGCAGGGGCAGCGCGCACTCCCCGCCACCGCAACTCATCTTGCTCACATCGCTGCCCGGCACGGCCGAAACCAGCGCGGCCGCAGCGCCCGCCTGCTGCGCGCGGCTGCGGAGGCGGCGGCAGGGTCTGTGGTCAGGTTCCTTAAACCCTAAGTACGAACCCAAAATGGCTCAGCGGCCCTCCCAAGGAGGGGGACGAGGCAGCGGCACGGGCATTGCTGAATGCCCAGGGCGGCGAATCTGAGCTCTGAACCCTTAACTCGAAAAAATTAAGTCAGTGAAGAGCAGCCAGGGCAGCTGGGAGACGTGTGAGGCGGCGGGGAAAAGGCTGGAAGCGGCATTTCAGACCCTTACTTTTTCTTTAAACGGCAAAACTCCCCCCTTTTGCACTCGATCATCTCAGCGACCCCCTGAGCGGCGCCCGGCTGCCATCCCAGGACAAAGACTGAGCTGAACAATTTGCATTCATTGATTTATTTTTATTGTGTTTTCCGTCCGTGAAATGCAGGAAAGACTGAGATATTTTGAATTTATTCCCAAATTAATTCATTCCATGTTAATCTAGGATGCAAGGGGCTGTAATCAGACTGGCAGCAGGCGGCCGCTCACCTGAGCAGCTCGGCATAGGAGCAGTTGCCGCCCGGCCGCCTCACAATGAGGGCGACGCTGCCACTGACGTTGAAAGGCACAGGATCGTTGCAGCCGTCGCCAAAGGGAGCCACAGGAAGCTGCCCGGAAGGTGGCGGCCACGGCAGCCACTCGTAGGCGGCGTCCAGCCGCTCGATGACGCGCTCCGCAGGCCCTACGAGGGTTTTGAGCGCCCGGCGGGAGTTACAATCCTGACCCAAAAAAGCAAAACTGGGATGTCATTCGGGGATTGCGCGGCTGCCGCCCGTGCGGTGCTCTCTTGGCGAAACATGCCCCCCTGCCAAGCAGAGCAGGCCGTCTAGAGCTGAATGTGCAGCAATGAGGGAGATGCAGCGCTCTGTAATCAAGCCCCACTCCCATTTCATCGCAAGACCGTGTATGACCGCTGGAAATCAATTTTGAATGGGCAAACAGCCGTGCAAGCAGAGGCGGGCCTCACCTAGGTCAGCAGAGCGGACGACAGCCCGGCTGGAGCGCCACTGGCCCATCAGATTCGGCAGGAAATTGGCGCCCTTGTCCGAAACTCCGCTCATCGGCACCTGGCAGCATTCCGGAAACAGCATCAACCGCTTTTCCCGTCGGCGAAACGCAGGGTTTGGGTTGCTCCTCCTGTTTGGCTGCCGGCACCTTGGCAAAGTGGAAGGCCGCCAGCCTGGCATTCGTCTCGCTCTCGTTGAGCCCCGCCCGCTCCAGGCCGGCCAGCAGGGCGCTGCGCATCATGTGGGCGTGCGCCAGGGACTCGACTGCGCCGCAAGTGGCGTTGCTCAGTCATGGATCGGCTGGGAGCTGTGTGGTCTGCTACTGTATCCATGTTGCTGTAGGTGCACAGCTTACAGCTTGGTTGCAACGTACGCAGGCACCGCCAGGAAAGAGAAAAGGGAGCAGAGAGACGCACTGCCGTAGGACACGAAGAGCACGTTGACATCATGGGGCAGGTCGGCCAGGAAGGCGTCGATGGTGGCACTATTTTCCGGCATCCACATGTAGCGAAGCGCCGCGTCCTCGTGCAGGTAGGCGTGGAACAGCAGCGGGACGCCCCGGCCGTGTTCCGGTTCGAGCACGTAGCTGCCGTCCAGAGTCTCCAGCTCGAAGCCTACACCGATCAAGGAAGCATGGGCATCGAGCCATCAGCTGGAGAAAGCGGGCCTGCGCAGGAGCTGTACCATATGGAATCGGGCTGTCGGGGTGCGGATGCCAGTGCTCCAGCGATTGCGGGGCGCGAGGGCTCCCTAGCAACAAGCCCAGCACCTGCACTGCGTTCCACAGCACGTGCAATGCGCCCATCCTGGATGTCCACGTCGCGAGCTCAAGGCCACTGCATGCCTAGCATGAATGGCTGCAGCAAGAGCAAGCTGTGGTTCCAGAGGAGTCCTGCTTTGGTTTCGATGAAGTGACGAGTTGGTAGCCCTTGCCAGAGTCCGCGATAGCCGATTGGCTCGGAAGAGGGCGTCCTAGACTTTGGAGCTATAAGCGGGAGTCCTGCGCACGCTTGGCATTTGCAGGAGTTGGCAGGCGCCACTGCGGGGACTAATGACGCAGTCGCGCGGCATGCACAAGATGGCGTGGCGATTAGCGCCCTGAACGCTGCACTGGGTGCACTGAAAACGAGACGCCCGTACAAATTGGCGATACTGCACAGCTGCCGCATCAGATACATCAGTTTTCTCGCAGAATCTGACGGGCCTTGCACATGGCTCGGCCCATCGCGCTGTTGCTCGCAGCTGCCGGCTCGGCGGGCGCTGTCCTGTTCAGGCACGTCTCGCACGCTGCCATCCGCCTTGCTAATAAAAACTCGCTGCCACCCCTGTCGACCAGTCCTCGTCTATCTCAGGCGGCGGTGGCGGCGGCGGCTGCGCGACAAGCCGCAGCTGGCATTCCGCAGCGTGCTGGCTGACAACTCGGACGCCCCCTTCCTGCACCTGGCTGCAGACCTGCGGTCCCTGCAGGCGCCAGACGAGTCGCCAGCGCATCCCCTTGCGGCTACCATCGCGAGCCTCACACCCGAGGACCAGCGCTGCCTGGACAGGCGAGCTCCTGGTCGTAAGAGCCTCCCCAGGCAGCTCCTTCTGTATGGGGGCCTACTGCTGAGAGCGAGCCGCTTTCCAGGTTCTGTGAGCCGCCGCCAGCCGTCGCAGAAGTGCCTGTCACTTTCGTCGACTCGCCCAAGTTGCTGACCGACGCAGCCGCCCGCTTGGCCGCGGCCCCGGCCATCGGAGTTGATCTCGAGCACAACCACAAGCGCAGCTACCGAGGCATGACCTGCCTGCTGCAGCTCAGCACAGGTCCCCCCCCACCCTCAGCCTCCTGCAGCTTCTCATCGTCCTGCTGCCAGGATCCGCACAGTGCATGCATTTATTGATTAAGTAATTAATTACACGCCTTTCGGCGTATTAATGAGGCAAGCTGGGTGACCAGCTTGTCTCGACCACCCCCTGTGCACCGGCCCGCTCATTGCATGCATTCTTAGCTTGCCAGACACCAATCAGCAAAGGAGCTGAAGAAGGGAAGGGGATACCCAGGCAGGGCTCATTTATTGTCGCGAGCCCATTTTGTATACATTTCTCATCTAATCGCACGGCTGCAGGCTCCCAGAATTTCCTTTTAGATGCGCTGGCGCTGCACGACAGTCTGGGCGACGCGTTGCGGCCTATTTTTGCAAACCCTTCCATCGTCAAGGTAGGGTTTGCCGTCACTTTCCAGTTTGTCTTCATCTCCACGACACGTCATAGCCTACTGTGGCAGCCAAAGGCCTCAGTCTGATGCTACCACTGGCGCTTACACGGCCCAGGCTGGCTGCAGCAGCCTCTGTTTGAGGTTGACTCATCTGCTGACTCATCTGTTGACTAACCAGGTTCTCCACGGCGGCGACAGCGACGTGCTGTGGCTGCAGCGTGACTTTAGAATCTACCTTGCCAACGTATTTGATACGGGAAAAGCCAGCCTGGCAAGCTCCCGCCGGCCTCCCCTCCCATCGCCGCCCAACGTGCCTGACAAGCAGAGTCTGGAGGCTCTCTGCCTGCAGCTGAACCTGATGCTCGCCCTCTCTGCCTTGCACACAAGTAGCTGCTTGAAGCGAATTTGTCGCTTCGAGCAAATTTGCCGCTGCCCAGCCGGCCATCTGAGCCTGCACTGCCGCATGCAGGTGCTTGGGCGGCAGGAGCAGTCGCTGGCCGGCCTGCTGGCGGAGCATTTTGGCGTCACGCAGCAGAAGCAGCACCAGCTGGGGGACTGGCGCACCAGGTCTTGCCCTCGATTCCATCCATTTTCGTTCGCCTTTTTCCCCGGCCTAACCCGCATTCAGCCTGTTTTGTACGTTGCCGTTTTCCCCACGCTGCGCACAACAAGCGCAGGGGCAGGGGCAAGCGCAGCTGCCCGAAAGCCCTGATTCCCAGCCAGCGACAGATTCGCCGGGGGCCCTTACAGCTCCAGTGACTGCGGTGGCTGAAACGTCGATTTCAGCAGCGCAGCCACTGACTGTCGCTCTGAGTGTCTTGGTCAGGATCCCTCCTGGTGCATGCAGAGGCATGGGTGCTTAGTAAGGCTACGGCAGCGACTGCAGGCCGCTGCCGGCAGACATGCTGGAATACGCAGTCACTGACTCTCACTTCCTGCTGCATCTGGCGGCGCGGCTGCGTCAACAGCTGCAGCAACGGCCAGGAGGCGAGCCCAAGCCCCCCTCCCCGCCCCCACCCCCTGCGATACTGCAGGTTGGCTGACCTGCTGCAGCTGCACTGTTCTCTCAGCTCTGTGTCTTGGGCGCGGGTTCCTTCCGCTCCCGGCAACATGTGCCTGCCTGCTCGCTACGCAGCACCATCGGCTCAGAGCCCCCAGCTGGGATGGCAAGCTCTCCCCCTTGTGACCCGGGCGGGGCGCTTCCGAGCATCATTCGTACAAATACAACGAATCTACTGTACAGAGCATTTCCGCTTGCAGGCGCTGCCGACAGCCCGAGCGCCCTGCAGCAGGCGTTTGCCCGCGGGCAGTCCATGTCCCTGGAACTTTACCAGAAGCAGCCGGCGCAGGTGCCCCCCGCTTGTTTCCAGGCTGTTTCGAGCTACAGTCAAACCTCCTTACTTGCAGCCCCCCTGTCGCGGGGAAATCTGGTCACTGGAGTGTGATTTTGATTTTGTGATCACTAGGTGTGATTTTGGACGAGATTTCTCGTAACGAGACCACTTTGCATCTTCAAAAACCGTCCCCTGAAGGGCCGGCCGCGTACAGTAGGCAAACTGCTCATCAAAGTGCCGCTTATCGAGGTTTGACTGTACAAACCAGGTGTACAGAATTTATTGCAATGAATCGATGAATAGATAGTAGTTCTACGGTCAAATCTGTGCTTTACCAGTGACGGCTCGGCTCTTGCCTCTGGCCATTCAGAGGGGTTGGTCTGTGGCCGCAGGCGGCAGTCCAGGCGGCGCTGGCAGCCCTGAATCGCCGGCGGCAGGCACAGCCGGAGGCTGCGGGGGAGGGGCGGGCGCGCGGCTGCATGCACGGCGCGCTGCTGGACTCGGCGGCGGCGCTCTGCTGCTGGCGAGATTGCAAGGCCCGCGAGCTCGATGAGGGTGCGCTGCTCTTTTCTGCTTCAAGCTAAAAAGCGGTGAAAACCTGAAACGCTCTCTTGGCCGCTCGGCTGCCTTCACGTCGCATTTTTCCGCGCATTTACCGCGCGGAAATGAAGCGATCAACGTATCTAGTCAGCCAGCGAACCAGCAGAGGAGCTGCCAAGCGCCGGCTGGGCTTGGCCTGGAGGGGGCTGGAAGCATGCGCTGCAATGAGAGTCGTTGTTTGATAGCGATCAGTAATCCGTGATCAGCTTAGTCATCAGTAGTCTTCCCCTGCGTGAACAGTAATCAGGCTCTGGTTTCGTCTGCAGGGCTGCAGCAAGTCATGCCGGATGGCCTGCTGCTGCGGCTGGCGGAGGCGGCGCCCGGTTCCCCAGGCGAGCTGAAGGCGGTGGCGGCGGAGTGGCTTCAAATGCAGCCGACTGAGGCGGCCGAGCCTCCGGCGGCTGTGGGCCTGGCTGCCCGGCAAGCAGATCAGGTATTATACTGTATTATGTTATTTATTATATTAAACTATATTTGTATTGGATTATTATCATTATCATTATCATTATCATTATCATTATCATTATCATTATCATTATCATTATCATTATCATCATTATTATTATTATTATTATTAGGCTCCCTTTAAGGCCACAGCTGAGCCTGGCGTGGACTGATGCTGCTGGAGAGGAGCTGAGAAGTGGCGGGGTGTGGCAGCTGTGCCGGCTGCTGCAGGCGCCGCCGCCCGCTGCGCCGCTGCCAAGCCCCCCGCAGCAGGGCCGCGCGAGGCTCAGCCGCCAGGAGCGGCGCGCGCTGGTGGCGCAGAAATTCAGCGCCAAGCGACAGGTCTACGAGAGCTGCCGCATGCTGTCGTTGGACGGCGAGCTGCTGTGTTTCGCCGATCGCAAAAAAATCGAGTGGTATGAGTCGCGGGGGCTGGCGCAGCGGGTGGCAGACGACCCTCCCACCATACGCCTGACATTCGAACACAAGGTGAGGAGTGATGCCTCTTCCAGCCTATCCTGAAGCGTTGTGGTTCCCCTACGGCGGGCTGATCTCCCTGAACTCGAATACCTGATAACCCATTGGGCCGAAGACCCTGGAACCCTAGATCCAAAATCCTACAGTTCAGGCCTTGGTGGGCACTGTAGGGCAGACAGGAGGCCCAGAACAGAAGCACTCCGAGGTTGACTCCCCGCATGAGAGCTGCTTTGACAGCGGCATCTCAGGCAGGCTGCTGCAGGCGGCGGCTGCTCTCAGCGCGCGCAACTCTCTGCAGGAAAGGAATGGATCGATCAGGCAGCTTACACCTCAGAAGTGTCTGTGCACACTGTGAATCGAGTGAATACTGTGAATCGAGTGATGGGTTTTGGAGCTGCCTTTTTAAGGCCAGCCAGGCATGCCCTGCTCTGCGGCAGACAGGAGCGCTGCCAGGCTGCTGAGCCCCGGAATTAAACTCTAATTTGAATTTTCCAGGTTGGCGACCAGGAGGCCGGACACCAGGCTTTCTACACGGCCAGCCGCGACAACCGCTGCGTGGTGTGCGGCTCGCGAGAGAATCTGCTGCGCTATCGGGTGGGCACCTCACATCCTGGAGTGCAGTCGACTTCCTGCCTCGCTGTGTTCCATTCTCTGAAGCAACTGATGTTTCTCTGCCAAGGCTCCTGTCTAGCCGGATGGCAAGCTTTCAGAGGCAGCAAGAACAGCTTGCTTGTGGCAATTCACGCCAGGACAGCGTGCCAGAAGCAAACTGTGCTTGCTGTCCTGGTGTGATTTGCCACAAGCACGGCTGGCTGCCTTTTGCTGCGAAGAGAAAGCGCCTGTGGCCCACCTGGAACAGGACAGCAGCCTTGGGCACAGGGAAATCAGCGGAATTTGAACTGGTCTGGCGGGAAAATGTTTCCACCAAGGAAACGGCCTTGGCGGGAAAACGACGGTTCCTTGGCGGCACCATGCAGGTCGTGCCAAGTTGCTACCGCAAGCACTTTCCGGTGTCTGAGAAGAGCCACCGGAGCCACGACGTGCTGCTGCTGTGCTTTGATTGCCACGAGACGGCCCACAAGTCGTCCGAACGCGTCAAGGGCGAGATCGCAAGGTCGGGCCCTCTCCTTGGCAGCGGAATTTGAATTTCCCGCCTTTTCCGTTTGTCTTGGCGCTCCTCTGGCTGCCTCAACTGGAGGATCCCCGCTGCTCGACACTTGCATTCAGACGTCCCTCTGGCGGGATGTGGTAAGCGCCACAGCTGGAATGCAAGCAAGCTGAGTGGGCCTGTAATCCTGTGGCGCTGCAGGGACTTGGGCGTGCCGCTGCTGCCGCCCTGCGCAAAGCCGGCCGGCGGCGGCAAGCAGCTGCCGCACCCTGCCAACGTCCGTGGGGCGGCCATCGCCCTGAAAAACGCCGGCAGCCAGATGCCCGCAACCAGGTGGGGCTCTGCTTTAGGCCCCCCCCACAAATCTGCACATGCCAGCGCTATGGATCCTCAGGGTGGCAGTCCACCTCAGGCGCCAATCAGTGTTCAGAAATTTGACCCCTGTTCAAACTTCACAGTTGCATTGAAATTTGGGAGTTCTGTCGCACGAGATCTGCTGCTGCTGCTTTTTGGATGCAAGCGCCGCCCTGTCGCTAGCGTTTTCAGCTTGCCAAGCCGGCGGTCAATGGCACAAGGCCGTGCGGTCGCATCGCAGGCGGGCGGAGCTGCAAGGCCTTGTCAACGCTTATTTTGGCGACAGGCTGGCGGATGAGCCGTCTGCCGGCTGCGGCCCGGAGGGGCTCAGCCAGGCGCGCCTGCAAGAGGCCCTGCTGGCGGGGCTGGGACCGCGCCAGCGCAGGCGCACGCAGGCTCGGCTGGCCTTGGAGGCCGGCAGCGCGGGCCCTGCAGGTGGCTTTCCCTCCTCCGTCCACTGGATGCCCACTCCTCCGTCCACTGGATGCCCATGCCCATGCCCATGCCCATGCCCATGCCCATGCCCATGCCCATGCCCATGCCCATGCCCATGCCCATGCCCATGCCCATGCCCATGCCCATTCCCATGCCCAGAGCAAGAGGCGGCTCTGAGCTGCCGGAAACTGGGACAAGGGCAGCGCCCGTGGCTGCAGGCGAGCCTCCAGCAGGGCCGAGCGCCTCAGCCGAGGGCGCAGCCGCAGCTGCAGAGGCTGGGAGCCCCGCAGCAGCGGCGCAGGCGCCACCCCGGCCCCCGGCCGGCCACATGTGGCATGGCCAGAGGGTGATTCGCCGCTCCCATTTCCCCTAAACCCAAATTCCTACACATTACACGCAGCCCCAGCAGCTCCAGCTCTCGCTTCAAGCCATGCCCGCTACCCTGATGACGCTGGGCCGTGCCCCATATTTGAACCTGCAGTTCACCCATGATGTAGTATATGATGTCATAGATTTTAAAATCTATTTTTAAAGATTTTTACCTATTTTTTAATTTTTGATGTCATTTATTCACAATGGTTCAAAATGGCCGCCTGTCAGGTGGTGGAGCAGCTGCTGGCCAGCGGCGGCAGCGAGGCCTTGGGCCGCATGACTCAGCGCTTTCGGGCGGCCTTCGTCGCCGCAACGCGGCCCCGCTTCCTGCCGCCCTTCTGGAAGATTGACCACAGGTGCCCCGTGCGGCTGCAGTCTGAATCTACCTTTGGCTGCGTTCAATAGTTTTGCCACGCCAAATGTCTCTGGGAGCAACAGACCGAAGCCTGCTTCCCCACTTTGTCTGAAGGACAGCTCCGATGGATGTCAGAGGGAAGCTGCGGTGCAGCTGGCAGGCATTATTGTATGCTTTACTTTTGCAATGTTGTATTGCAAGGCGAGGCATAATTGCGGTCCCAGGCTGACTGCCTGCTGGGCGCTGCTTGCAGTGCTGCCCGAGAGTTTGGAGATTACTCTATCTACCGAGCAGACCGGCTGCCACCGGGGTCGGCGGCCTCTGCGTCCAGCGGCAGCGGCAGCAGCTAGGATGCCAGAAGTGCAACGATCTGCGCGCCCATTTCGGCCTTTCGCTTGTTCTGCTGCTGCGACACCTCTGCTTTCTGGCTGCAATGGGCGGCAGCATGCCGGCTTTTGCTCCCGCTGTAAGCCGCAGTTCTTACAAACGACATGGGTCCAGTGAATGAACGCATACAAAGGCTGCCCGGAGCACCGCCGGCTGTTCTGGAGCGTTGTGTTTCTGCCCAGGAAGCTCAATGTGTTTTCCTGGGAGCGGGAGCCCCGATGTAATCATTATTCCCTCATTTTAAGTTCATTGTTCCTTCAATTTCCAGCTCAGGCAGAAGCAGCATTCGGCGCTCGCATCCGCCTCTCTCGGCGCTGCCAATCGTGCGCTGCCGGCCGAGTGCCAGCTTCAGAACAGGGGCTGAGCGGGGGCGGCGGCTGCGGCGGCCCCAGCCCAGCAGCAATGTTCAATACCGACTGCATGAACCGGGGCAGCCTGTCCCTTGACGCCGTCTGCGAGCCGCGCCGCTGCCGCTGTGGATGCCGAGGCAGCTGAGGCTGCTGGGGCTGCCTCTGCGGCGCGGCTGTGGCTGCAGTGGCTGGAGCTCTGCAAAGCCAGCCCGTGCAAAGAGCGGCCATGCCGCCCGCACGTCCGCGGGCGTGCGGTTGAATGCGGCCCTGTCCATAGTGTGGATGGGCAGCAGAAGGCTCGGGTCCCCTGCAGCGGCGCACCGGCGACATGTTGGCAATGCTGGCTGTTACTGCCGGCTGTATGGGGTTGCTTTGGCCTGCTGCGGGCTGCCTGCTGCGTGTGGACTACAGTCTTGGCCAGACTTGCGTGACCCGATTGCATGCACGCTCGCCGTCACTCGCAGTTATTCCCCCCCTCACTCTCTTGCTGCCAGATCAGCGTGCTCTTTTGGTGCACGGGAATGCAGGGTTCGGGTCGGGGGGGCCGCGCCGCCCGCTGCGCCGCCCGCCAGGTGCGCCAGCTCCAGCTCGGAGGCGCCCTGCCCCTCCAGCACCAGGCTGAAGTGCCCCCAGCCTGGCTGGCCCTCTTCAAATGCGATGACCAGGGCGCGCTGCAGGCACCGTCTGGCATGCATGTCAGCGAGCACTCTTGCCATCAGGAGGGCAGCGCGCTGGCGGGCGAGTTCCATGCGGCAGGCAGAGCGGCACCGTGACGGCCAGCCAAGCTTGCACGAGGGGACCCAGGCCCTGCCCCTTGGCGCTATCCATACGGCCAGCGGGCGCCGCAGGCACAGGGCTGTGACTTCGACGACCCACTCCGTCGCCCACACCCCGTCGCGGCGCATTGCGTGCCGGGGGGGTCCATTCCAGTGCGCTGCTTGGCCTGGGTGTGCCCGCCCTCATCTGAAAGACCCTGGATGAATGTCCAGGCGGCCTCTACGCCCATCAGGCCGTGGTGGGTGAGCGCCTGCACCCGCGTCTCGTGTCAGGTGGGCTTGATTGGACCAGACCTCTGCAGCCGCTGCTGCTGCTGCGAGCTTTCCTGTGAGCCACTCCGGCCCTGGAGCTGCTGCTAGGACAGCCGGGCGGGCAAGCCGCCCTTCCCCTTCACCTTTCCCATCTCCCTAGTTGCTGCATGCTCGTCATGCGGGCCCCTGCCCCAAAAGCCATACAGCAAAGACGTTAGCTACTGTAGGATACGTTCTTATACCTTTTGCTTTGCCGTTTTCTGGTTTCTACCATATCTCTCTCCATCAGGTGCGTCTGCCTGTTGTGCAATGAGCCAGGAAGCCTCACCCGGTCCACACCCGGCAGCGCAGCTCACTGGCGCTGTACTGGTGGCCACCCGCCCGCGATAGCGCGACGGCAACCGGATTTAGTAAAGAAACAGTTTCCGTCGCCTGGGACGTTGCCCATGCCCCAGCCAGGCATCTCGTTCCGCAGGGCGGCGGCGATGATGCGCCGGTTTGGGAGCGGCGCTGCCTGTGAGTAAGCGCGGTGCCGTGCGGCTGTCACGAGCGCGCAGTGCTGGAGTCGGTTCAGATTGTGAATGAATGCGTGCGTGCGAGGTGTGTGTGGCCGCGCAAGCTAGCCGCGCGTGTCCTTCCCTTGGCGCGTCAAGGAAACCCCGAATCCGGCCCAGCCATTGGGGCGCCTGCATGCACTTATGATCAGCTGCTGCTGCTGCGCCCAACAGAGCAGCATCAGAGGCCCCAGCTCCCGCCCGCAAGGCGCGCTTTCGCCAGAGGGGTGCAGGGGAAACGCGCCTGCGACCGCGGCGGCGGGCTGACGGGCATGCTATGCGGCAGCTGGGACTCTGCGGAAGAGCTCCATACGACGACGTCGGCAGCGTCCCTGCCATGCCTGCAGGCCACAGAGCAGCAGTGTGCTCGCATCCTGCCTCCTGGACAGCAGTTTGCCAGGCTGTTCAGAGGAGGAGGCTGTTCAGGGGAGGCGGCTGACCGCTGGCAGCAAGAGCTGGCCGCCAGGAGCCTCCTGAATGCCTGGGAGCGGACACGCCCACCCGGCGCCGTTCGTTGCTGGTGGGGTGCGGCGCTGCAGGACGGCGGCTCGGCTCGTCAGAATCTCCGCTGAGCTCGCTGGCCTTGAAGGGGACCTGGCTCTGGCAGCGGCCGGCGCTGGCGTGCCAGACTCAGGCAGCATCGCCCAGCCGAGCAAATCGCAAACGGAAGGGAGGCAACACCGGCTGGCTGGGATGTTGTCTTTTGCCTCTGACAGAAAAATATCTGCTGTGGCCATGAATGTAAAATCACCCTTGGGGGGTTGCAGCGATGGTCCAGATCCCTGGGAAGCCGAGACTTGAAGTCGATCAAGAAGAGCAGTGCTGCGTCGGCAGGGCATGCTCTCCGCATGCCTGCCAAGCACACCTGCCGGCCAGCACCGCAGCTCGGTGAGACACACGCACGGCGCGCTCTTGACGGTGGCACTGCAGCTGAAAGCGCCGTTTTTCTGCCGCCATGGGCTTCCAACTCCTCGACCAGATCCATCAGGAGCGCGCCTTGCCGCGATCCCCAAGGGCGGCGCCCCATGGAAGCTCGATGAATGCCCCGTCATTGTGTGGCCGCCAGAGCGCCGGGCATGTGGGGTTGACAAAAGATAGCAAACGCGCGCTGGCCCCCTTAGAACTCAGTTTACACTCAAACGTCAGATTCTGACGTAACGTTATCTAGCTGGGGCCTGACTGGTGCTTGCCCCAGGCTGCCTTGCAACTGCGCCTCCCAGTGCAGCTCAGCTGCACTGTCAGGGCCGCACCTCCCTCCAGCCGCCCCAGAAAAGGCAGTCAACCTCGAGTGGGCAGGCAGACGGCAGGGCATTCTGGGGGGCTGCAGGCAGGAAGCAGGGCACGCGCGCCCCCAGGCAGGGAAACGCAGCTGCCTGCTATACAGAACTGCGGCCGAGATGGGGGCAAGCACGCGCCTGCGGGCTGGCAGGCGCACTCGCCCCTCCGGGGCGGCAGCCTCCTGCTTCCCAAAAGGTCAGCACCGGTGAGATCGGGTGGCTCGCCAGGCTGCCTGCCGCTGCCAAATTCTGCAGTTTCGTCCTGCAGCAGCAGTGACCACCGCACAGCCGGCTGGCGCAGCTGAGCCAGCCTGGGCTGCACCTGCAGCCATGCCAGCCGCTGCATGTCAGGGGGCTGTTTAAGAAGCAGAGGAGCGGTGGGAGGCGGGGCAGCAGATGGCTGCTAGCGGGGCGCTGATATCTGTGAGGCGCGCGGCGAGTTTGAGGCTGGAAGCTGCCAGTCTGTCTTCATGCAGGCAGGCAGGCAGGCAGGCAATCAGGCCAGGAGGGGAGCACTTAACTTGCAGGCCCAGAGTGACCAGGCCGCCGGCAGGGCGCCTGGCGCAGTGCCCCCACCTGCATGGCATCCCGGCGCAGCTCAGCAGCCGCATCCGCTGCACAGGCATGCGCAGGCAGCAGTCCTGGCAGCCACAGACAGGCTGATGGGCAGCCCCATGAACGGGGGAAAGCTGCGAATCTCCAGCTTGAGAGGCGGCTGCAGGCTGCGGCTGCTCTGGGGGCGCTGCAGCTGCCAATGAACAAGGAACCACCGCTGCAGGGAAGGTGAGGAGCGGCGTCTTCATGTGCTGATCGGGACTGAGCTCTCCTTTGGCCTTGCCGGCTGCCGACAGCTGCCGCCTGCTGGCCGGTGCGCCGCTGGCCCGCGTGCCTTGGGATGGAGAGCTCCTGCAATTGCCCGCTTGGTCCGCTCGCCCCGCCCAGAATGACATGAGAGGATTCTTTGCAAGGCAATGCTGCCATGCAGCTGATCAGGCTCGGGGGGGGGGGGGGCATCACCGCTACGCGGACACACCGATGTAGAAAGAGCGGCCGCTCGAAAGCCAGGAGGCCTCCCGAGCTGTTCGCTTGCAGCAAGCTGTCCTGTGAGCTTCGCTGCTGCAGCCGCTCGCCTGCGCCACTGCTACCAAGAGCAACACTCAGCAACGTGCTGCCAAGCTGCCTTCCAATGTGGCAAGACGCCAGCTGAGATTGGCTACCTGAGTGGGCGGGCGGCGGGGCGCACATGCGGCCGCGTGCCAGTGCTGGCGGGTAAGCCATGGTCGCAGGCTGGCTGCGGGCAGGGCTGGCCGGCGCTCGAGAGC
>BHFV01000343.1:14752-29034 GCA_003568905.1 Trebouxiophyceae sp. KSI-1
CCTCTGCCGCCCCCCCCCCCCCCCCATGTGCTGTTCCAACAGACCAAGGAGCGGAAATGGCGGCGGTTGGCTGGCTGGCCTGGTCGCAGCATGCATGCGGCCCCGTGCACAAGGAGAATGTCGCACCCATCCAATCATCTGCAGGTGACAAGGCAGCAGGCTGATAAACCTGCTCGTGCAGCGGTCCTGGCATTGATGATGCTTTCATGCAGCCGAGCATTTCTCTTCAAGCAGCTCAAACTGGTCACCGTCCTGCCGAGCGATTGTTGGCTGTTGGGCGCCGAGAAGCCTGGCGAATCCTCGCTGACATGTTACAGCCCTTAGCCTCGGGCGCCTCCGCTCCGGACACTGCCTAAGAATTTCGATCGCATCCAAAGCTGCCTACACCCCTGCGGAGCGCTGCAAGCCCCTCGCAGCCGCCACCGCTGGCTGCCGCTGGCGCCCTGGAAACCAGCGGCAGCACCCCCAAAGCAAGCAAAATCACGGCGCAGCTGCCGCGCTCGCCGCGCAGCTCCCGCCATCAGACCCAGCAAACCGATGTCAGGGCTGCAGAATGCCGCACTTCTGGCCGAGCCTGGGCCCGTGCGCCGAATGGGCGCCGAATGGCCGCCCCGCTTCCTCGTGTCACTGCGGCCCGGTTGTCTTGCGTCACTGCGGCGGTTTCTGCACGCGGGGCGAGAGCAGCGGCCTATTAGCTGCGAGCCGTGAAAGTGCTGCCCACCTCCTGCAGCCTCGCAAGACAGCAGCCTAGGCAGTCGATGAATGTGCTCGCCCCACTCATTCTCAGGCGCCCTGGGTTGGTTCCTGCAAGCGCCGGGGGCAGCCACGCGCGCTCGATTTAACCCCCCCCTTTTGGCATGGAAAACCAATTATTATTTTTTCTAAAGACAGGGAAACCCCGGTAGCACGAACTTGTGCATGGGCCCCCTCCTGCAGCAGCCGCGCCGGAAATCTGGGCTGCAGCCCAAAATAAAGTTCCGAGCCGCCTACATCTTGCTTCGGCACGTGCTCCCGGTGTCCTAGCCAAGAAGCTGATGCAGGTCGAAAGGGCGCCGGCCTGACGGCACACAAATGGCCTCTGGGGGCCGCGCCTGGCAGGCGAAGCAGATGTCATAGGCGTTGTGCAGCGCGTGCTGCGCCTTTTGGTAATACTCTGGCGTGGCCATGCACTGGTACACGCGGCTGAGGTACAGCAGCGCCTTGCCCACCTGCGGTCCCGCAGCAGCGAGTCATGTCATGTCACGTCACGTCACGTCACGTCACGTTCATGTCATGTTCATGTCATGTCTATGTCAAATTCCATTGCTGGAGCATTTCGGAATGCAATGCAATGCAATGCAATGGGATGTAATGTGGCGTAACATGATGCGTCATCTTGCTCTGCTGCAACGCAAGCTGTCATGCTGCGAGAATGTGTTCGGTAACGTCACGTCAGATTGCAACATGCGACGTCGTGGCTGTGGGATGATTTCACATGTCCATGGCAAGCCGCGGCTGCTGCGGCTGCTGTGTGTGTGTTTGAGGGGATTTTTACCCAAAATCCAAAATCCCAAAACCACTAACCTGTGTGTGTGTGTGGGGGGGGGGGGGGGGTACCTTGGGGTGGCGCGCGCCGTGAGCCACCTCCATGGAGTGGACTGCCGCCTCAACCTCTGCCAGGCGCTTGACGCCGACCTCAGGCGGGCCAAAATCCGGCATGCTGCCCCCCTCCGCCTGCGATGCCCGGCGCCCAGCCGTGTTTTAGGGTTTAGGGTTTGCGAGTTTTAGGGTTTTAGGGTTTAGAAGCTGCGAGGCAGGCCTCCCCAGGACTTTCGGGTAACTACCTGCTGCCCTGCCGTCGAGACTTTAAAGTCGGACTTTTTATTTATTTATTTAAAAAAGAGATCCAGGGCCGCCACTCCCGGCTGCCCGAACAGCATGCCTCTGATCGCTGGGTTTGCGCCAAACGGCAAAACTCGACCGCCAGGCGCGTCTTTTTGACTCCAAACTTGGAGAAAAAACAGCATCATCGTTTCTAGATAACCGATATTTGTCGTTGAAAGAAATATTCCCAACTTTTTTGGGATTTTGGAGGCAGAGTGCGGATCTGGGGATGAGGGTGCAGGGCGCGTGCCTGCAGCGCGGCGGCGGCGCCCTCCGGCAGCGGCAGGCTCAGCGGCTCGGCGGGCCCCAGGCCGGGCCCAAGCAGGCCGCTGGAGGCCGCCGGCCCCAGCGACAGATCGGGCAGCAGCAGGTCCGAGGGCGTGCCCAGCAGCGGCAGCGCCCCGCTGGGGATGCGGATTGCGGGCACGAGGGGGCCAGAGAGGCTGCCGGAGAGCGGTAGCGGCGCGCTCGCAAAGGCGCTGTCCAGCGCCTGCAGGGCAGCCTCGGCGCCGGGCGGCGGCTGCGCGGCTGACGGCGGCGGCGCGGCGGCCAGCGGCAGCGGCGCTCCGCTCGAGGGGTCTATCGTCGCCTCCTCCGGCACCACCTCCGGGCCGTCGGGGTCGCCTGCGGGGAAGCCGGGCGGCAGCTGCCGTCAGTGTCGCGTCACCCTGTTAAGTCACTCTTTACTTTTCAGGGGCACAGGATTCGAGGTGGCGGCTGCCACAGGCCAGACACCCTCATGAGCCCTCTGGGCCGGGGCATCGCGCCGCAAGAAAGCAAAAAATGGGCAAAAACGCAGTTTTCCGGCCGGCTAAACCGCGACAGCCTCCCTGGCGAATGGCCCCCCTGGCAGTGCGAGAATCGCTGGTCGCAGCGAGGGAAGCGTAGGGTTTGGTAGGGTCGTGCCGCACCATGCGACAGGCTGGCGTCCGGCAGCGGCAGGTTCAGGATGTTGACTTGGTCCCCTTGCGCCGGCTGCGGCTGCGGCAGCGGCGGCGGCGGCGGCTGCGGCAAACGTGCCGCGCTGTAGCCTTGCACCAGCAGCTGCGGCGGGCGCTGGGGCCCTCCGCCGCCGCTGCCGGCGCGCTGCAGCGGCAGCCTGCAGCAGCGTGTCGATGCTTGAAGGGATGGAACTGACGTGCTTTCAAAGTATGCATGGTTGACTGAATGAAGGAATGAACGAGTCAATGCGCGAGTGAATGAATTGAGGTTGAGGGCATGAATGGACCAGAATGAATGAATGGAGGAGGGAATGAGAGAGTGAACGAGTGAATGAACGAACGAGTGGATGAACGAACGAGTGGATGAGTGAAAAGACGAGAATGACTAATGCATTGAAGAGGGCGGCAGCCAAGCCCCGGTTGCAAGCGGCGGTGCCGAGAGCTGCAGATGGCACTGTGAACCGGCCTGTTTTCCCCAAAACCCTAATCCCCCCAAAAAACCCTGAGCCAGCAAGCAGGCGACTTTGTGGCGAATGGAAGGGGGCGCCTCACCGTTTCTCCCCGCTTGAAACGCCGGGCCCACCTCTAGGGGCAAAGCCTGCGCACGGAAGGCAACAGCCCCGGCTCAGCACAGGGCCCCACGTGCAGCCCCAGCCCGCCCCTCCCCGTGCCTTTGAGAGCCCTAAACCTAAATCCTAAACCCTAGTAAACGACTTGTCTCGGCCGCAGTGAGCCGCTCCCTGCCCCTGCCTTTCCCCGCTGGCAAGCGTCAGAGTGGGGGCGCGGGTAGGGTTTAGGGTTCATCCGCACATTGCCATTGATTGCGTGGCAGCGAGCGGCGGTCACCCTGGAAAGCTTGTGGGGCATTTGGGAATTAACATCACACAAATATGGTAAACAAAATCCTCCAGCGCCCCAGCACACAAACGTGGTGAATGCCCATTTCCCCAGAACCAACAGCGTTGCCGCCCAGAGCGAAGCCTCACTGCTGTACACAGCGTCGGAAAAGAGAGCACTATTTTTGGGGTTCACGGGAAAACAGACGTCAAAACCGAATGTCCAGATGTTACCGCATGGTTTTGGGCCTCAAGACCTGAAAAACCCCTGACGTGTCTTCAAGGGCGTCCTAGGGTTCAGGGTCAGCGCATGAGCCCTGAAAACATACCGTAGGCGGCACGAACTCTCGCGCATGCGACTATTTGGCGGCATTTGTTTTGCTCGCACGGCAATTCGCGTGGCGGGTGGCAAAAGCTTTTTTCGCCTCGCGCAGCGATACCCGACACCAGCAAATATGGGTGACCGGGGGCCCAAAAAAGGCGGTTTTGGGCCTTTGCCGAAGCTCGTGCAGCGTTTTCGAGTTGTTCATGCGCGAAAGTTTTAAGTTTTGGGTTTCCCTAAACCCTAGAAATAAAAAATGGTGCTCCCCACCACGCTAATACCCAAAAAAACCCCCTAAAAATTGGTGCCGCCCGCGGTAAATAATGGAATCAGGCACGCACCCGCCCGCCTGCCAGGATCGCTCCTCTCAGGCCGGTTGGCATCCTCCACCGCGCTCAGCAGCAGCAGCATGTTGCCGCTGTCCTGCTGACTCAGCCCGGCGGCGCCGAGCCCGCTGCCCCGCCGCCGCCTGCTGCCCTGCTGGCAGCGGCCGCAGCCGCTCACGCAGCTTAGATTTTTGCCAATTTGAGACGCGTCCGATTTTGGGAATTTCGGTATGTCCTGGTGGGAAAGATAGCGGCGCTTCTGCAGGTGGCTTTTGTAGGGATCGTCTTCGTCCCATCGACGTCAAAAACGATTTTTGGCTTTCGAAGTTTGGAAAGTATGGAAAACTATGGAAAACTGTAGAAAATGTGTTCCACCATGAAGGAGTCGCAGCCATCCAAGCAGAGCAGGCAACGGATCCCTTGCTGCCTTGCCCACCCGCCGCTCGCTGAAGCATCGCATACCTCTTTCCTTTCCCGTTGCCGCACAGCCAAGCTGCCATTTTTGGCAAAAAAGGCAAAACTGCTGCTTGCACACAGCGGGAACGCTGACGCCTGTCGCTGCCGGGCCTAAGCGCCAGCCTGGTATTATGGTGATGCATTCCAACAGGTCTGGGGACCACACCCTGCTGAATAGGTTCCTGCCGAGTTGGAAACCCTTCAAAGGCCGTGAATTCACTGATCTGAACCGGGGTTCATCAATGCGATTCCTTACAAACTGGTCACATTAAAACAATCTATGACTGCGAGCCACTCATAAGAAGGCGCCCTGGACCGCTGACGAGCTAGGGTATACTTCTCAGGTTTAGGATTTCCTACTGAGCGACATGATGACTCACCGAATTGGCGCGCGGGAAGCCCGGCAGCTGCGAGCCGCTCGTGCTTCGGCGCCCGCCCGGCGGCGCTCTGGCAGATTCGGCGGCAAAACGGCTCTTGAAGATCTCCGGCGGCGGCCCCCCCTGGCTGCGGCCAAAGGGGGAGGCCGCCGGCCCAGAGTAGCCCGGTGCGCCTCCTGCCAGCCGCGACGGCAGGCCGCCTGCAGCAAACCGATCTAGGGTTTCATTTTCAGGGTCTAGCTAGGGTTTAGGGTTTGGGGGGTCGAACATACGAGACAGGGGACGGCTTGCACGAGAGCTGGGTTGCAGACGTTGCGGCGGTTTAGGGTTCTGCGACGGGGCTGGGAAGGTTGGTGTTGGTTTAGGGTTTAGGGTTCCGGAGCAGAGGGGAGGGGGGCTGCCTGGGGCGGGCGGACGGACGGGACGCTCGGGCACAGCAAGGGAGGAACCAGGCCGGAGAATTTCATAAATAATTGAATTGACTCTTGAGAAATCAGTGAATATTTGAATTGACCCTTAATAATTTAATAGCAATCGAACTGTATATCCCTTGCATTGGAATTTGAGAAATCACAGCACAGCAGCTACTTTCAGGGGCGGAAATGCTCCCGCACTCTCTCAGGCACCAACCAGGTGAGCTGCCTCCTCTGCGGCATATCCGCTTAGGGTTTTGAAGTTAGGGTTGGGGCGCGCCCAGGCCGCCGTCGTCCTGTCGGCTGGCGATGTCGGGAACGTCCGGGAAAGCGCTGCGGTCGAAAGCGGCCTCTCCGCCGCCGCGGGTGGAGTTGCCGGCGCTCTGCAGCAAGCGGGGGCTCCAGGGGCTCAGGCGGCGCTTTATCCTTTGTAAACTGTTTCTGCTTTCCACCCTTTTTAGGCCTTTCTCAATTGCGGTACACATTGGTATAAACTGTTTATCCTTTCCACCCTTTTCCACCCTTTTTCCGCCTTTTCAGGCCTTTCTCAATCGAGGTACACATTTGGTTTCTTCCCCCAAGAATGACGGGAGTACGGGAGGGAAGGCATGGAATTCCCACAGGGGCACGGCTGCGGGCCTGCGAGGAGGGAAAAGGCGGCAATTCTGTTTTGACGGTTTTGCCGGGGGAAACAGTCTACTAGATTGATTGATGTAGCCTGTAGCAAACGGCCAGTGGGAGGTTTCAGCTTGGATGAGTTCCTTGCAACCAAAGTCCAAGCGGGTAGCGGCCAAGATGAAGGCCTTTAGAGTTTAGGGAAACCCTAAACGGCGAACGCTCGCAGACTGCAGCAGGCAAGCAAGGGCCGGGAGCCTCCCAGCCCCCGACACATACCCTAAAGCAGAACAGAACCATAAACCCTAATCTGCACTGTCCCAAGCCAGAAGCGGACGCACGAATGGTGAGAATCCAGCGGCTCGAGAAGGACCGTTTGAATTCAGCGGCCATGAAACCCTAAGCCTGTGACCGAACCCCGCAGCCAGAGGGAGCGCCGCACGCCTGCAGGCCGCTGGGGCCCTTCTAAGAAACCCTAGACCGTGAGCCCAAACCCTAAATCCTTACCGAAGGGAATGCCGCAGAACGGAATTCTGGCCCTTTCGAGAGGGCCTATACCCTGTTCTCAAACCGTAAACCCTAGCCAGAAGGAGTGCCTGCAAGCCGCCTAAGCGCGAAATCCCCGCCGTATAGCCCTTCAGAGAAAGCCAAGACCCCGATCCCAAACCCTTAATCGTAGCCAGAAACCCTAAACCCTAGCCAGAGGGAGCGCCACGCGCCTGCAGGCCTCCGAGGGCTTCGAAGCCTGGGCTGCCCGGGTGGGAGCGCCCCCGCTGCCCCGCGCCAGAGCCGCGAGAATTTGCCCTGGAGAGCTGCTGGCCGCCGGACAGCCTGCTGCGACGCAGAACAGCCTGGCGACCCTCGTCGGGGTACTTGTCCTCGATAGGGTCCTGCAGGTTTCATAATTAGGGTTTATTATAGGGTTTGGACTGAAAGGCTCGCGCCGCGCGAGCCAGGGCGGCTTCGGAAACGCCCGAGCTGGCGCTGGCTGAGTTTTGCCAATTATTTTTAGTTTTGGTCATCCGGCTGAGTTCAGCGGCTAATTATTCGAGGAGGCGAGGAGGGGCCGAACTCGGCCATGCAAGACACGAAAATGTTCTTGTTTTTTTGGTTTCAAGAGCTCCGAATTTGTTCCTGCCTTGGCACGCCGTCCTGCCTGTCCCAGACCTGAGGGGCCGGGCAGCGGCAAAGCCAGCTGCCAGGCTGGCAGGAGGGCAAAAGCGGGGCGCCTAAAGCAAGCAGGCGTGCCCACGAATCAGCTTCTTTTCAAATAAACAGGGCTTTGCGCCGTTGCTGCCGGGCTCTCGAGGGACGAAGGGAAACCTGGTAGGGGGAAAGCGGGGCGCCTAAAGCAAGCAGGCGTGCCCACAAATCAGCTTCATATCAAATAAACAGGGTTTTACGCCGTTGCTGGGGCCTCTCGAGGGACGAAGGGAAACCTGGTAGGGTGTGCCCTCCTCCAGCCACTCCCGCAGACCGAACAAACCCTCGTGGGGTCGGATGAAGGTCGAGCGGTCCTCCTTCCGCTTGACGTCCGTGTACCTGGCATATTTAGGGTCATGCTTAGGGTTTTGCCGACGAACATGTTCAGGGTTTTTCAGGATTTCAGGCGGGGCTGTCGGCTCCTGGAAGCCTGCCTCCTGCTGTGCCCTCTGCAGCCGGCCAGCCTGGCTTTTGCTGTGCGAAAAAATTGCGAGTGGGTGAAGCCCAGCAAACCCTAGACTGACCTTCTTGGGTGTGTTCCATTCCCGGGTGAAAAGGACGACCTTTGGAAAACGGAGAGGAAAAGAGGGTGGAAAGGGGCGTCGGCAGGAAACGTCGAATTATGGAAAATGCGGAAAATGAATTTCTGGCAAAAGCTCACATGGCGGACGCCATCGTCGCCTCCGGCGTGCGCCCCTGCACCTTGATGTAGCCCCGCTTCAGCGCCAGCCTGGCGATCTCGCCTGCGGGCATTTAGAATCCCCGCGCTTGTCAGGCCGGCGGCGGGGCGGGCTCCACAATCGATGCTCAAATCGCAATGCATTTATCAATTTATCAAAGCATTTATGCATTAGCTACGACCAGTGCAGCTTCTCTGCCGCTCGTCAATTGAAGGCCCCTCGTCCTGAATCAACAGGATAGGGCTGCCTTTAGGGTTTTTGGCACATGTGCCGGCCGGCAGCCCCAAACTCACTCGCAGCAATTCCAGCGTGGCCGAAAGGGCGGGCAAACTGCGGCGCGTTTCTGATTTCATCTGCCCAAGCTGGCAATCTTTGCATGGCGGCAGACTGCATGAGTCAATGCTGTGGGAGCAGCACAGGTGGGGGTTCCATTAGTCACCCGTGGACATTAGTCGTCGCTCCTCGCGGAGCACAGTCACCGCCGCCGACTTGAAGATGCCGCCACCACCGGCGCCGCGGCTGGCGGTTGCCGTCGCCTGCAAAACCCCACAAAAACCACTATAAAATTTTCTGGCGGCACCTGCGAAGCACCATATAAACCGCAACCCGCCAGCTGCCGTGCTCCGCCTTTGCGTCCCACAAACCCTTCTGATCCCCCAAAATCCTAGCCTCGATGCGGAGTGACATTGAGCACCCCCTGGCTAGCCATAGGGAAGCTGGGAGGTAGCTGGGCGGAGCTAGGAGGAAGCTGGGGGAAGCTGGCAGCACGCACCTGCCGCCGCTCTGCAGGCGTCTGCGGCCGTACCCCGATGAATTTGCCGCTCTCGTCTCGGACGGGGATGCTGGCGGCCTTTCCGCGGGCTTCGACCGCCCGCCGCCGGCTGCAAGGCGGCCGCCGGCAGGCGTCAGGGAAGGTCATTGGCTTGTTTAGGGTTCAGGCGTTGCAAGACTGCGAGCTGACAACTGACCGGCCGCTGGTGGCTTGCGCCAGCCACCCATGCTGGCATGCTTGTACCCAGCCCTGGAAATTGCCCGGTTGACTTTGAAAAATCTAGAAATCCTTGTCTTTTCAAATTCTAAAACAACTGGGGGCCAGGAAGGGCACCTGGCGCGGCTGGCGCCCTCGTCGCCGCTCTCCTCCTCGTCATCGTCCGATATCTGCGGCTCCCTGCAGTGATTCGCAGCCGCCAAGGTTGGGCCGATTTCCCGCCGCTTTTTCGAACCGTCAGTTACGAACGAGGCTGGAGCGCAAACTCCCGCTCTTGAGCCGACCAGGCTCCTCCTGGTAGTCTAGGGCGGGCAGGCAGGACTGCTTTCGGATCCCGGTTGGCACTACCTCATCGGCCCACATGCGGCCGGTGGTACTCGTGAATAAAAGACTAATAATGGGAATTACACACATGAAGCGAGGAATGCGGCGAGGCAGAGGTGCCCATTGGCAGCAAATGAAAGCCCTGCTGGCCTCCCTGCAGCGCACCAAGGGCCCGGACTCTCGTATGAGGCAACCTTGTTTCCCCGCCAATTGTCGAAGACTGACCTTGTTTCCCGCCCCTTTTTCAATGCGTGTGAAGAATATCAGAGAGGGAGACAGGGGAGGAAGGGACTCGCTTGGAGTCGTCGTCCTCCTCTTCCAAGCCGCCCAAGATGAGCGGATTGTGTGGAACCCAGCGCTGCCGCCTGCATGGCGCGCCGCAGCAGCTCTCAGCCGCCTTGCCTGGCTGGCTGCGGCAGCCGGGAGCTGCTCAGGGAACCCCAGGAGCCACGGAAAGTCCGGCAGGCATTCCTGGGCCCGCCCTTGGCTTCCGGCATCTGTTGTGGCCGCCAAGGGCTTGTTTTGTTCTCAGCCGCTGTGTGGGAGTGAGCAGGAGCGAAGCCGGGCCATGCAGCAGCTGAAGGGGCCGCACTTTGCCGGTTTGGCGCGCGGCTGCGCTGCAGTCCGTGGCGCCGCCGCCGCCTGCGGCATGACCTGCGGCAGGAAGCTGCTGGCGCCAGGCTCCCCTCCAGCGAATAGTGGCAGGGCCTCCTCTTCGGTCTCGGAGCCGCCGCCGATCTGGCGCCCCTGCACAGCACGCGTCAGCCCAGGGCACGCTGCCAGCTCGACTTGCTAGCCACAACGGCGGCAGGGGGTCACCTTGACTGGCCGGCCGCGGCTGCTGCGCAGCAGGGACCCGCCCGGCGACGCTTTGCCGCGGTCGTCCTGCGAGTCGTACGGGTCGTAGTCCTCGTCCCCCTCCATCTCGGCCAGCTTGCGGCGCGGCATCCCGCCGAGCTGCCGCCTGCGCCCAGCGACTGCCACCGCTCGTCTCCCGCACGGCCTCTGAGGCGGAGTCAATCCTAGAGCGGGCATGGTCGCGCGGCACGGCGCTGAGCGGGCCGGCGCCGGCCGTGCGCGCTCTCGGAAAAGAAGCGACATCCAGGGGGAGCCCAGTGCTCGGCCGGTGGCGCAAATCGGGGCTGGAATACAACGAGTGCCACCCGACACTCGTCGGGGACGCCAGGCCCTCGATGCAGCGCTGGCTAGCCCGGACCGGCACCACTTCCCGGGCGCCGGCATGCCCTGAGCGCGCTAACTGCTGCAGCCATCATCCACCTTGCGCAGCACCCATACAATCTCCCGGCCGATGGAAAGGCCGCGCCGCCCGCAAGGGAGGCAGCAGTGGCGGGAGCATGTTTCAAAGCGATGGCCCGCGTCCAGGCCCCGGAACCCGCTGCCGGCTGGGCGGGCCGATTCCCACAGTATTAGCAGCCACGAACACAGAGGAGACAAAATGTCGGAAGCCTGACGGAGGCGGGGCCATCCGGTGCATGCTGGGACCTGCCCCAGGCTGCTGACGGTTTGGTAAGGAGGTGCAGGCCGCGATATACATACCGGTCAGGCGCAGGTCCTCTCTCCGCCTCGTCTGCTGGCCGGTGACTGCTGCCAGCTGGTTTGCAGTCGACCGACGCTGGATGTCTCAACCAGGGGGGACGCCGGCCCGTCGCGCTGTGACACGCCCGTCGACGAGCAGGCGGCGGCTGCCGCGCTCCTACATTCGCTGTGCTGCGGCCCCTTGATGCAGGAGGTCTCAAGTCCCAGAGGCGCGCTTGCGGTAGCAAGCGAATTCCCTGCAGGCTGTCGGGAGCCGCTCAACCCACCCAAACTCGTTCAGCTGGTGGGTTCGACTGAAAGCACAGTTAAGCTGACCAACCGAAGCAAGCAGTCGGGCGTGCAATGCGCGAGCATCACCCGGTCTTGCCGGCCGCTTTAATTTTTTTCGGTGGCCGGTGAGGAGCCTCCCTTACGCGGCAGGTCAAGCGGCCGGTCACATCCAGCCAAACTCGGGTCGGTTCTCGCGACGCCACAAGCCAGGCACTGCACAAGCCAGGCACTGCTGCTGATCCTCTCCAGGCACTCCCATGCGAGTCTCTGACCCCACTCCCCGGACAAACCACCCACCGAACAAGCAAGGGCGAGACTCTCTCAACGTCGCACTCTCTCACAACGCAGGACGCAGCTCTGAGGGCCGCCGGCCGGCGCCCTCATGGCCGATACGGCTTGAACATGATGCACGAGTTGTGGCCGCCGAAGCCGAACGAGTTGGAGAGCGCGACCTCCACGGCCAGCCGCTCCTTCTCGGGGCCCACCAGCAGGCTCAGGTCGACCTCCGGCTCCGGGTCTGTCAGGTTGATGTTGGGATGCAGCTCACCTGCGGTTCGAATGTCCCCACACCACCGATCGCCAGCAGCAGCAGGGCCGAAGGTGCCTGCCTGGCTCCCCGCCGGCCTCCGCACCCTCGAGGGTTCAGGTTTCAGGGTTGAACCCTAAAACACCGGCTGTGCCTCAACAGGGGCCGCTCTCTGATTCTGGCCAACACTGAACAAGAGATGCGCATTCCATGCATACTCCACGCCCCTGCCACTTGCAGGCACCACCCAGCGCCCGCAAGGCTGGCGGGAGCGACTTTAGCGGGTAAAAGGCAAAACGTTTCCCGGATACGTACTGAGGGGAAAACATGGGCGAAAACAGGGTTCTCACGGCTCAGATGGCCTGGAAAAATCAAGCACACGTTATGTGCAGCAAAAAATGCGTGCGTTTCTTGCGGGGAAAACAAAGCAAGGGGCGAAAATAGTTTTTTGAATTTTTCGCAGAGGCCTTGCAAGTGACCCATGCCGGTGGCAGGGGCGCGCCTGTTCGGATGGCCTGCACTGCCGCAATCGCCTCCACTGCCCCCGCCGCCCCCAGCAGGTGGCCAATCATGCTCTTGGTGGCGTTCATCTTCAGGGCGGCCCCAGGCAGCGCAGCCCGCAGCGCCCGGTACTCTGCCAGATCCCCGGCCGGGGTGGATGTCGCGTGCGCGTTCACGTAATTGACCTGCTCCGGCGCGACGCCGTTCGCCTCCAGGGCCCTGCGTCGGTTACGCCCAGCGGGGGAAGTTACAACCTCGGGCTTTTGGCGCCTGAAAGCAGCACCAAAGAGCTTGGCCGGGAGAGGTGGGGCGAGCCGCGACAGTCATGCGTCGGTTACGCCTGGCGGGAGTTACAACCACGTCAGGCACTGGGAAGCGTTGGTGACGACTGCGGCCGTGAGGGGGATGGAAACTCTGTATGCTAACCGTGAACCTAAATCCTCAAATAAAGAGAGGGGTTGTGAAGCCGGCCCAGGTGCAGCTGAGGCTTGCCCTGCGCTTGCTGCCGGCTTCCCGGAAGCAACCCTAAACTCCTCAAGCACCGCCAGCAGCAGCAGCAGCAGCAGCAGCAGTAGCAGCAGCAGCAGCAGTAGCAGCAGCAAGGCTTGGGGAGGCCAGGAGGCTCGTCCCTGTCACCAGGCAGGGTCATTATTCTAGAGCAATCGTCGCAAGAAACTCTAATGAATGAAAATGGTGGATCCTGAACCCATGAATTCTTTATTTCTGATTCCCCGGGGAAGACATCCACATGACAACGGCTCAAAATGGCCACACGCCTCGGATTGTAAAAACAAGTCCATGGCATGTTGACGTGGAAAACTGTGACTAATACTCCCATCCAAAACCCTAGGTTACAGCGAAGGGCTCACCGGCGGATGCAGAGCGCGACGCCCTCACCGGAGGGTTTGGGTTCCGTCATGTGGTGTGCGTCGCAGCTATAGGCGCCCCCCACAAACTCCGCCAGAATCGGCGCGCCGCGCGCGCTCGCGTGCTCCAGGCTCTCCAGCACCATGACGCCTGCGCGAGTTACGTGTGACGGTTACGGGCATGAGTTACGTCCAAGGTCGAGGTCGCAGCGAGGGAAGCTCTCCGGTAGCTGCCAGCAGCCGGGCCACGAGAGCTGCCTGCTGCGGCGACAGCAGATCGGCAATGCGGATTGGGTTGACAGATCCGAAAAGCTCCAAACCCCTTGGAATCTTTATATTTTTTATTAGGGTTTGGGATGCACAAGATTTATGGATGGCATGCCCTCCGTATTCTCTTTTTCCCTTGGCCACCCTTCCCAGCGCGGCCCAACTCAGCCTGCTGCAGCTGCCAGCTACTTGGCAGCCGACCTTGCTGTGTCTGCGACAAGAGGAGCTGGAACCTTTTGCCGGAGCTGAAAGCGCACGACAAAATAAGCGTGGCTTTTCCCCGGCAAAACTGGTGGTGCAGGCGGGGGAGCGCCAGCAGGGCTCCTGGGAACTGAGAGGGGCAGTTTCCACCCACCAGACCCGAAAGCAACGCCTCTTCCCCCCGGCTAAACTTCCGGCAAAATTCCCGTTGCCTTCATTTCTCATTCGCCCGTCGGTTTCCGGCGGTCGGAGCCTCATCGGCGCCCACGCCCATGACGAATTCGTCCCAGCTTTGTTTGACAGCCCGCTTGAATTCGATTTGAATTCAAATTCAAAATCATACGTAAAGCTTCCCAAGCCAGCCAGGGGGAGCCCGCACCGACGCCCTCGCCCATGACAAATGCGTTGCGCTGGCGATCCCAGCTTTGTATGGCAGCCCACTTGAATTCGATTTGAATTCAAATTCAAATGTATAGCTTCCAAAGCCAGCCAGGGGGAGCCCGCACCGGCGCCCTCGCCCATGACAAATCCGTCGCGCTGGCGGTCCCAAGGCCGGCTGGCAGTCTGGGGGCTGTCGTTGCGGCGGGAGAGCGCCTTGCAGGCGATGAAGCCGCCGATGCCCGACGGGATCACGGCCGCATCGGCGCCGCCGGCAAGCATCAGGTCGGCCTCGCCGCGCCGGATGTGGTCCGCGGCGCTGCGGACGGGGCAGGCGTTAGGGTTTAGGTAATCACCAGGGTCCAACAGGGT
>BHFV01000344.1:6308-29288 GCA_003568905.1 Trebouxiophyceae sp. KSI-1
CCCCCCCCCCCCCCCTCCTCTCGCGAGTGGGCAGGCAGCGCGCCTGGCGTAAGAGGGCGACTTGCGGGTGCCGGTGAAGCTGCCGATCTCTATGATGCGCGGCCCGCCGGACTTGCCGTCCCCCCGCCGCCGCCGCATGCGGCGGTAAAGAGCGATGCCCGCCGCGGCCACGCCGACCCCTGCCAGCACCGCCAGCACGACCGCCACCGCCCTGCAGGCATGCACGGCGGCAGAGTGAGACCCGACTGGCCCCCCTGCCGAGCAGCTGTGCGGCTGGGCAGAAGCTTGGACTCCGGAAGAGGATCGACTAGGAGGCATGGCTCATGAGCCGCAGCTGCAGCTCCCGACGCCGGGCAGTCAGACTGACAGGCATGCCCGGGGCATGCAGCGTCCCCCGCTGGCAGCTGGCAGCCCCGAGCTGCCAACCTGGCAGGCGCTGCCGCCGGCGCCGAGCAGAAGCATTCCAGAGAAGCATTGCAGGGGGCCGCAGAACGGCCGAATGCGCAGGAAGCAGGAGGGAAGCTCGGACGGGAGCCACGCATTCTGACGGAAAAGGAGTTTCCGGCGGCAAGGACTGCTGCTGAACCCTCGCGCTGAGACTGCTGCTGAATGCGCAAGGGCTGCCACTACGTGCCAGGGCAGACGATCGGGGAGCAGCACCCGGCGATGCTGGTCGAGTTGTCCGCCACCATGTCCTTTATTGCGCCCCCCAGGATCACGCCTTGCGTCACGAGCGAGCCCTGGCCTGCCGCCGGCGCCCTGCAGCACCGCCGCCAGCCACTGAGAGGCAGCACAGAGCGCTGCAACAAGCCACTGGCACGCACGTTTCTGGCCTCCGTCGCGGCTGCTGTAACTGCGCGGCTCTGCCACGAAGTGCAGGGCTGGTTGCCGGCGCAGTGGCGGCGGGCGCTGCACTCAGGAGGCTGCAGGGTACGTCCGCCTGGCTGCCTCCCCTCAAGACAGCAGGCGCTGGCATCAGGCGGGCGTTGGTGACGCCAGAATGCGACTTCGGGAGGCTTCCATTTCATGATTTTGAGGATCGCGAGTGATAGTGGCATGGTAAGAATGGAAACCCGGGGAAGCACAAAGGCTTCCCTGCCTCCCCTGCTGCACCTCCCGAGCCTGCTCCCCGGCCAGCAGCAGCAGCCAGACCCGGAACCGATCAGCTGCAGCACTCGACGGCATGCGGGGAAAGCTCTGCCGGGTCGCTGCCTGCGTCTTCGTGCGGTGGAAACATCGACAGCATGCTCTTCTCGACGGCAAGCCGGCTCGGTCGCAGAGCCAGGGACGCACTCGGCCTGCTGCGCGGTCACCGCCGCCTCGGCGCCGCCCGCCCGCGCCTGCGCCGGCAGCGCCTGCCGCTGCTGCTGCTGGCTGGAGCTCTTCCTGGCGGCTGCAGCGTCGGCCTGCTCCTCCACGGCCAGCTCGGCGGCCTCCTGCCGCAGCTCCGCCGCCTCCTCCTGCAGCTCGGCCTCCTCCTCTATGCGGTCGGCGGCCGCTTCGGCGTCGCTCGGCTCCGCCTCCTGCTCCAGCTTCTGCGCGAGACGGCAGCGGGAGGGGAGCGCCTCAGCGGCCGCTGTTCACGGCGGCTGCCGCAGTCCCAACGAACTGCCGCACAGGGGGCGGTTTGCGCATGATTCCTTTTCTTTTTCCTCGCGCACGTCTTTGTGTGGGCAGATTCACTTGCTTGTCGCCGCGCGCAGCTCTTTCCTCGATCGGCGAAACGGGCAACTGGGGTCCAAAAACGGTGTTTTCAGGCCTGCTGAATCAGGTTTCGCATCGTGCACCGGCTCGCGCGGGGCGTTTGAAGGCAAAATAGAGTTCCACTCGCCCGCAGGTTTCCAGTTTGTAAGTCTTCTTGGCGGCTACAGTATGCTCTGCAGCATGAGGGCACTGGCATGCAGCTGCCAGAGGCGCCAAGGAGGGGAGGCTGCCTGGCACCTCCAGGATTCCAAGTCGGGGGCAATGCCATTCGACAGCAGGGCGGCAGAGCCGCACTGCTGGCAACCAAGATCTGATTTCCGGAAAAGAGAAGGTGAGCAGAGTCAGACGTCCATCCTGCTGCCGAGTGTGGGGCCCCTTCCGGCCATCGTTCCCGCCGGGAGTCGAAACGTGACATGCTCTGCCGCTGCCTGCCAGCCTGCCGGCGCTGCGGCGCCGTCTTCAAAGCAGAAATTCTGCACATTGATACATTGAATTGCCAGCAGGGGTGCACCTCTTCGAGAGCCTCCACCATTTGCTCCTCCTCCCGGACGTCGGCTGCCGTCAGGCCGCCAAGCTCCGCCTCCTCCTGGCCGCCCGCGATCGCAGCCTCCTTGGCAGCGCCCCCGCGGCTGCCGTTGGCCGGCTGCTCCAGTCCCGCGCCTGCCGCGCCTGCCGCGGCGGCCGCATCAGAAGCACCGCTGCCGTGCGCGTCGATGGCGCGCGCTATCGATTCTTCCACGTCCTGTGGCAGCGCGCTCTTGGCGACCTGCAGCACAGATGCTGCTCAGCACTGCGAATCGAGCCGACATGCCTGGCAGCAGCGGCTGTGCTCGCAGGCGCTGGCCTGCGGAAGCGTGCAGTGCTGCCCTGTGTGGGCGGCTGGAGCGGCCGGCAGTGCAGCTTCCTGGTAGTGTGATGCTCGCGGTCGCAGGGGGCAGCCCTCAAGGCGAGAGTGGGCCACCTCGGTCGCGTTGGAGGCGTTCAGGCCGCCGTCAGCCGCACTGCTTGCACCCGATCTTGTGGCCGTGGCGCGGCCGGCGGCGGCGCTGCTGGAGGCCGTCTGCTCGATCAGCTCGCCCGGGTCCGGCAGCGTGATGTCCTCCTCCTCGTCCTCTTCATCCTCCAGCGTCTTCAGGGCCGCGTCATGGCGGTCAGGTGCCCCCTTGTCGGCGGTCAGTGCAGCTGAAGAGAGGAAAGGGCAGCAGCAACGGGAAGGGCACCTCCATCGGCTCTGGGAAGTCGGGGTCCAGCACGGCATCACTCGTCTGCTGGTCCCGGGCAATCGGCTCCGTTTCGGATGAGACCTGCAGGAGCCTGCGGCGGGCCGGTACCGGCTCCAGGAGCGCAGCATCGTCGTAGGGCTCCTGTGGGACCGCCTGAAGGGGCGTCCTGCCTGCAGCAGGGTACGAATGCAGCTTTCAACGGGGCAGCTGAGCGTGGAACTCGTAGCCTACCACCCAGGCATGCGCCGTGCTGGCACGACCGGGAAGTGGGGGTTTATTTTTCACACAGAAAGTAGCATCGGGGAGTACTGCGTGGCAGCGCGCGCCGAAGGGGCGCGGCGACTCGCCTGTCGAGTCGAGCGCCCGGAGCGGCAAGGCCCGGCTGTCGAGTACACGCGTGCCGCCCGCGACGCTCACGTGCAACGCCAGCGCGGCAACCGCTGCGACACGCCACGCGTGCAGCGGCGCGGGTCGTTTCGTGCCCATCGCTCCGCGCGACCTTAGCGTCCCCGACTAGTGTGCTACCATTCGTCCAAGTGGCTCGTAACTCGCAGCACGAGCAAAATCGAGTGGCAGGTGGTACTGCTGCTTTCCAGCCGACGGGCAGGCGCGGAGCCCGCCCTGTGGCAGATGCGGGCGACCCGCACTTCAGCGATGCGAATATGCAGTGGTCGCAGCCAGCTTGTCTTGCCACTGATCACAACTATACTTTCAGATCACGGATAGGAGACGCTTCCGGCCCCCGAGTCGAGAGCAAGCACCGGGCTCGATGCCAGGTTGTTCTCCTGTTTGGCCGCCACCCCTGCGCGCTCTGCCTCTTCTCCCCCAGCAGGCGGCGCTGCACCTGATTGGTACTGCGCGGAGCGGTCAGCAACCATGGCTGACGCAGAGGGTGCCAGGAAGCGCACGTTCAGGAAGTTTTCCTTCCGGGGTGTGGACCTGGACCAGCTGCTGGACATGAAGCCGGACGACCTGGTGCAGCTGTTCCATGCGCGCGCCAGGCGGAGGTGCGCCGCCCCGGACCTGCACGAGAGCTGGCGATCGCTGCCTGAGGCCGAGCAATCAATCTGGGCGGCGCCACAGAGCGAGCCGAGGCGGCTGCTTATTGGCTGCGGCCTGTGCGGAGGGAAAAAGTGTTCTGCCGCAGCGGAGTTGCTCGATGGGAGCCGAAGACCCACAGACTATTCGTCGAGGAGTAGCACAGGCCTTGGGATCAGGGATGCTGGGGTTGCGAGGACTCGGCAGCCTTGCTGGGCCCGCGCCGAGCTCGGATGCCGCACGATGCCGCAGGTTCCAGCGCGGTCTGAAGCGGAAGCCGGTCGCGCTGATCAAGAAGCTGCGCAAGGCCAAGAAGGAGGCCGCCGCCGGCGAGAAGCCCGAGCCGGTGCGTACGCATCTGCGGAACATGATCATCGTGCCGGAGATGATCGGCTCCATCATCGGCGTGTACAACGGCAAGACCTTCAACCAGGCGCGCCTCCCGTCCACCCACGCGCCAACCCCCGGCATGCCTGCCCCTACCCCCCGTTCAAGTGTGTGCCAAAAGGCCTGCAGAGGCTACCGCGCTGCCAACCCATCTGCAGCCTCTTGTAAAGGAGGCGCAAAGTTGTGGTGGGGAGCTCTCCCAGGGACCAGTGCTTACAGGGGGTACCGACGCCCGCAGGTCGAGATCAAGCCGGACATGATCGGGCACTACCTGGCCGAGTTCAGCATCAGCTACCGGCCGGTCAAGCACGGCAAGCCGGGCATCGGCGCCACAAACTCCTCCCGCTTCATCCCGCTCAAGTAGGGCGGCTGAGAGTGTCGTGCGTGTAACGCGCAGCGTCACATCACACGCTCCCTCGCGGTCCAGCGCACACTTTTCCCTCCCACCCAGTGCACGCGTTGTTCGGGACTGCAAGCAGGGGGGACTGTGTGGGCGCCTCAGACCGGCGGACGCGCCGGCGTGGCGCTGGCAAAGAGCGGGTTGCTGAACAGCACCGCGGATTCGTCGGCCGCGGCGGCGGCTCCCGCCGGCTCGGCCCCCGCCTCGGCGGCTGGGGAGGGCGGCGTGGCTGGCCGCCCTGCGAGCGCCGACAGCGCGGCGCAGAGCGCCCGCACGCCGGCGCCCGGCTGCGAGAGCGCGGCCTCTGCGGCGGCTCGCAGCGCCTCTGGGGTCAGGCTGCTGTCGCCCGCCAGGTCGATGCGGGCGTCCAGCAGCCTGCCGCCTTCGCCAGGAGCTGCAGCCAGTGTGGATGCCAAGTGTGAGGGAGGTCATCTTGAGATTGAAGGCCTTCTTGGGGGTTCTGGGCAAGGCGGCGGACGCACCGAGCTGCAGCAGCACTGAGAACTTGGCGCTGGCACCGAAATCGAGGAAGGCCAGCCGCAGAGTCCCGCCACCGGCCGCCGCCGCCTCGCACAGGACGGGAAAGTCGGTGCGCAGGCCGGGCAGCTCGGCCAGCGCCCGGCGCATACGGCCGAGCCGGCGGCCGAACGCCTGCACCACGGCCGCCAGGCCGGCGGCGCCGCCGCGCGGCAGCACGAAGCGGTCGAGCATGCCCGCCGCCGCGCCCGGCGCCTGCGCCAGCTCCGCGGCCAGCGTGCGCACCAGCGGCGGCGTCGCGGGCGACTCCTCTGCGCGCACGCGCGGCCGCGCGAGGGCTCAAGACGACCGGAGCCGGTAGCGAGTAGCCTAAAGCCCGGAAAGCGCGGTGCGCACCAGCGCCGGTCAGCTCCAGGTAGCCCTGCGCGGCCGCGGGGCCTGGCTGCGAGCCGTCCAGGAAGACGCGCAGGCGGAAGAGTGGGCCAAAGCGCAGGCTCAGCTCCGGGCCGGGCTGCGCGCCCCCGGGCCCGGCCTCCAGGCGCCAGCCCTGGCAGCCCGCGAGCACGTCCAGCTCCTGCACGCGCGCCAGCAGCGCCTCCGCCGTGATGCTGCGGCTCGCCAGCGCCGCCGCCGCGGCCGCGGACGCCTCCGCCTCGCTGCGCATCTGCGCCAGCCGCGCCGACTGCGCCGCGCGCTCGGCGCCCAGCGCGGCATGTCGCGCCTGCGGGGGCGGGGGACTCGTCAGCGCATCCGCGAGGCCGGCGTGAGCAATGCTGTGCTCGCGGCGAGCAGCGCGCCTTGAGATCAGCCAGGCGCTGCTCCAGCTGGCCGCGGCGGGCGGCGCGCTCTGCGTTCGCAGCCACGGCCTGGCCCAGGCTGTCGCGCGCCGCCGCGACGGAGCGCCGCCGGGCCGCCTCGGCCGCGTGCGCCTCCGCGGCGGCGGCCGCCGCGCGGCGCGCCTCCCCGGCGTAGCGGCTCACCTGCTGCCCGAGCTCGGCGAGGTACTTGAGGTTGCTCTGCATGAAGCCGCGGTCGTGCTGCAGCAGGTGCAGCCGGCCCTGCAGGCGCCCACGTGCGTCGGTCCGTGCCTGCTCCGCTGCCAGACGTTCGACATGGATGGCCACCGAAAGGGGGGCTTGCCTGCAGCGTGCTGCCGCGCTGCGCCTCCATGCCGGCCCGCCACTCCTTCCACGCCATCTGGGCGCGCAGGCGGCACAGCTTCTTGAGCGCCTGGGCGCCCCGCTTGATGGCCTCGTGGTCCTCCGGCCCCGCGATCTGCGGGTGCGGCACCAGGCAGGCTCAGATCGCCTGGGCAGCCACGCATGCAAGACTCCCACTGGGAGCCCCTCTTACAGCTGCAGGCGCAGGCAGCTGCCTCATCAGCAGCCATCTGCTGATCGACCCAGACGTTGCAACACCGGCGTGCCAGGCAAAGCAGCAAGTAGCAGGGCAGCGAATCAGTGAAATAGGGGCCCATGGCTCCCTTTGTGTCTCCCTCAGCATTCTATGAGCATTGAATCTGAAACTGCAGACGCAGGCAGCCCTCCCAGCAGCGGCATGCCACCCTGCTGACCATCCTGCAGCAGCAGGTCTCGCCATGCAGGCAGGCCGGAAACAGGGGCAGCGGCAGCAGGACAGCCAAGCCACTGATTCGGAACAACAAGTGTGTGTGTGTGTGGCTGTGCCATGCGATGCAGGCGCATGCCTGGATCTGCTGGAAGATGGGCAGGTCCTGGCGCTCGAGCGCCTCCTCCCGCTCGCGAGTGGACGCCTTGCGGGCGGCCGTCTCACTCTGCAGCGTGCCGATGCCGTCCTCGAACTGCGCGACTTCAGGCGCCACCAGGCACATCAGTCGGTAGCAGTCCTGCGCGGCAGCGGGTCAGGCAGGGAGTGTGAGCCTCTTGGCGAATGCCATGGCGCGGATTGGGCAAGCAATCCACTGGATTGCTGCACGCCTCTCAAATGAGAGAAACAGAGGCATGGGGAGCGATTGGCGTTTTCTGCTCTGCGGTTTGCCATTTCAGCGTGCAAGCCGGAGCTAGGGGTCAGCGGCGGCACCTGCAGCGCGTGCGGCGGCGGGTCGGAGGCGAGGTCCGCCAGGTTGATGGACGCGCCGCGCCGCATGTGGTCCAGGAACTGGATGTCCACCTCCCGCAAAAAATCCGCCAGCCCGGGGCGCCCCCCGCGCGCAGGCGTCCGCCGCAGCGGCGTGCGCGCAGGCGCGCGGGGGGGCTTGTGCGCCGCGGGGGAGGGCGTGGCCCCCTCTCCCGCAGCCGCCGCCTTGGCCGCGGAGCGCGTGAGCACTGCAGGACGCAGGCGGAGCTTTGAATAATGAGCAAGCCTCTCACATGGCCGACAGACCCGGAAAGGCAAGCGGCTTTGGCAGTGGGGGTAGACTGCGGTCAAGAGTGCTGCTGGCCGCGGTCAAGGGTGCTGCTGGCCGCGCACCCTTGGTTGCGGACAGCGTCCCTGGGTGCAACGGCGGCTTCTGCGCCGACGGCTGCGCCTCGCCGGCCAGCAGCCTGGCAGGCGGAGTGGCAGCAGCCCGGCTGTTACCCGGCCCCCTGCCGCCGCTCGCAGCCGGGCTCCAGCTGTCCGCGCCGCCCGCCACCGAGCCTGCCAGTCGAGCCACAGCCTCTGTCCACACCTCCCCAGCCAAGCTCTTGGATAGACAGCTGATGCAGATGTGCTTTGGTGCAACTGCTTTTAACAGGCACATGACGACTGCCTAGGATGCATGGCCGCACCTGCCGGGGAGCCCTTGGTGCGGGAGCGTGTGACTGGTGCCTCAGCCCGGCCCGGCCTCGCGCCCGGCGGCGGCGTGCGCTGCAGCAGGGCGCCGCCTGCAGTCGATGCGGGCGCGTCAGTAAAGCTGCGGCGGCATCGCAGCCTCTCCCAGGCCGCTGCAAAGTTTCCGCCCCGGCTGGCTGCGTGCCATAGCTAGGAGCCGCTGGGTCCGATGGCCCGGGGTGCATAAGCACGAGCGGCACCCCCTGCCGCCGAACAAGCTGCAGGTGCAGCCGCTGCTCCCTTCCCAGCTCCACAAGCTCGCTGCTGCAGGCAGCTCGAGGTCTGCGACATCCCCAGGCCCGTCAAAGTAGGCAGCTGCTGCAGTAGTTCACGGGGCCGCACCAGGGAACATGCTGGGCGCCGGCGTCCGCTGCGCCGCCGGCTTGGGCGGCCGCTCCTGCTGCTGCTGCTGGCGGTAGCGCTGCTCCCAGCCGGCCTCCAGCTCGGGCGGCGCCTCCAAGCCGTCGCAGGTCACATCCTCCAGCAGGGCCGGGCTGCCACCGCCGCCCACGTCCAGCCCCATGGTGGAGTCCTCCGCCGCTGCGCCGGCCGCCACCGCTGGCGAGGCCTGCAGCCGAGTCGGTGTCTCCGCCAGCAGGCGGGTGGACCCGACCGTCCCGTCGCCTGCAGCCAGCCGCAAGCCAACACTCGGCTCATGGAGCAAACCCTGCAACTTCCAGAATTGCAAGCTGCTCAGGCAGCCAGGCTCGCTCGGCTGCGAGCATCGCCAGCTGCAGCGAGCCGATGGCAGCGCGTCTGGCAGCAGCCGTGCTGCCCTGTCGCTGCTGTGGGGCCAGCGAGGGGCACCGCGCCTGCGAACGCCGGCAGCGGCTGCGCCGGTCTCCGGCCTGCGGCGGCCGCGAAGGCCCGCAGCTGCCCCGCCCCTGCGCGGCCCTGCAGGCAGCGGAAAAGCCTCAGCCTTTGCCTGTGATGTCTGCGATGCTACCGGGCATCTGCCTCTGGGTGGCCGGCGCAGGCCTATGCGTGGCTCGAGCCCTGACCCCTGAAGGCCTGTCAGCCCAGACTGCTCCGCCTCTTTCCCCCGCTGCAATGAGACTGTCCCGCATCTCACCTGGCAGCACGTGCCTGAAGCCAAGTTGGCTTGCATGGTGGTGTAAACCTCCTCCTCCTCCTCTCAGGCTGCTTCGGCGCACCGCTCCAAAGGAACTCGGCGATGCATGCGGCGCAGCCACGGCAAACCGCAGGCAAAGCTGGCTGCCCTCCCGCAGCGCATCTTATGCTGCCATCTGTAGCAGGGCGGCCAGCACAAGCGGCTGATGGACGGTGGCACCCTGCCAGGGCTGCTCGGTGCTGGGAGGGCGGGCAGCAGGGGCGGGCGCAGCAGCCCACCTGCCCGGGCGTCCCCTCTCGCAGCCCGTCGCTCTCCTCCAGCAGCAGCCCGGTGGTCATGTCGACCCCTCCTCCCTGCCTGCTGACCGCGGAGCCGGGCACGCCGCGCTCCACGCTCTGGCTGCCGGGCGCCTGCAGGCCGCGCCACGCCCTTCATGACGTTATGTTATGCGCCATAATGTTACATCGCGTTACGTCACAGCAGGCTTGCCAGCGGCCCCCTACCAGCAGCTGATCAGCGTGCTGGCCTGCGCGCCGCGGGCAGCGACGCCTCCCTTGTCCCCAGCAGCATGTCCCGTGCACAGCAGCAGCATGCTCGCAGCGCGTCCGCCTTTGTTCCCCCCTTCCCCTCACATGCAGCTCCATGCGAAAAGTGGCATGCCGGTGTCGGGAAGGCAACGACGCCTCCCTTGCTTCCCCCCCTCCTGCTCCATGCGGAGCAGCAGCATGCTCGCCGCATGGCGGCGCTGGATAAGCATCGACGCCTTTCTCCCCTGCGACTAGCTTCGTGCGGAGCTTGACACTGCTGGGTGCATGCCGGCGGAGAGGAGAGACAGGCATGCCCTCCTTTTGTTCCTTCCCCTGCATCTTGCTTCATGCTGAGCAAGATGCATGCTCAGCGCATCCCGCGCTCGGTTGCTGAGCAGGAGCCTGCTCGCTGCATGCCGGCCGGCTGCAGGACCAGAGCGGCCCGTCAAAGTCCGCAGCCCTCAGGGGAGCGGCGGCGAGGAGGGCGCTCGCCTGGCCCGGCAGCGCGCCCGTCCCGCCGTCAAGCAGCAGCCGGCCGGTGTCGTTCACCAGCGAGGCGACCGACAGCCGCCGCTTGGCCGCGCTGTCTTCGGGCGTCAGGTCCAACAGCGACTCGCGCCGCTTGCCGAGCGCCGAGGCGGGCGCGAGCGGCCGGCCGCGGGGGGTGCCCAGGTCGATGAGCGGCTGCGGAGACGCCAGGCTGGCGGGCGTGTCCTCGGCGGCCTGCGGGCGGGCGGCGGCTCAGCAAGGCGGCGGTGGACGGTGCGCTTATGTCAGCTGCAGAGGCCCGGCGGCGCGGTCAATCTCTGTAAGGAACGTGCGAGCTGAGGGGTCGCTGGGCGCTCCGCCCCGGCTGCTTTGGAGCGTGTGCCTGCGGCTGCCTCTGCGGCTGGGCAGGCCCCGCGAGCAAGCCTGAGCTCGAGCCACAGAATGCTGCATCACAGCATCCGCCAGGGCTGCGGTGAACAAGGCTTGGCAGGCAGCGCGCCTGGCCGCGGCTGGCGGAGCGGCGCCAGGCCGGCGATGCGGCGGCCGGCGGCACCGAGCCGCCCTCGACCGCCGGCTGCTGCTGCTGCGGCAGGCCGGGTGCAGCGGAGCCCGGCAGCGACATGTGCGCCAGCCGGCTGGTTGGCGTCTGCCGCTGCGGCGTCGCGAGCGGCGTGCCCGCCGCCGCAGCTGGCTGCTGGCCAAGCACGCTGCGCTGGCTGACTCCCGCCGCCGCCTCCTGCAACAGCCAGCTTGCTATGTGAGAGCCTTGCCGCAAGGAATTCCTGTCGCGGATCGCCGTCGGCTAGCTGGCACGTGTGGCATCGCGCTGCTGGGCCTGGCTCGAATCGCTCCAGCAGGCCCAGGAGGCATGCATGTCCGTCAGGCTGCAGGCAGTCGCCAGGAAGCTGCATGCCCGGAGGGGAAAGAGGGCACCTGCCCGGGCCGGGCCGCCCGCTCGCTGGAGGGCCCGGGCGTGCTGCGGGGGCTGCCCCTCTTGGCGCTGCCCGGCGTCCAGTTGCCCCGCGCAGGAGAGCCTGCAGGCCAGACCCACCACCCTGCCTCAGCCGCCCGCATCCAATGCCAACTCCGGGCCCCAGTGTTTGCAGCAGCAGCCCGCAGTAACAGCACTGTAGTGCTGCACAGTCAGCTGCCCTGCAGCACACGCTTCCATGCTGCATGGGCACCCCAATCGAGCCGCAGAGCCAGACCCGCCATTTTTTGCCTGCAGTACCATCGCCCAGCCCTGGCCTGCTGGGAGTAGGTTAGGAATAGGTCTCTGGCAGCTCATTTACCCGCCACCCCCATGTACCTCTCGAGCAACCAGAGGGAGCGCTGCAGCAGCCTGGAGGCACGCCACGCGGCAGCGCACTCTACACACTGATACAGAAAGGTCGTGCGCACTAGCAACCATAATCTAGTCATGCAGATCCTGCTTGGACAATACTGACGCATCAACAAGAAAAGCTCCTGACATGAGAGACATGTTGCAAGAGAGGATGGCAGCACCAGTTACCGGCACATGCAGCATGCGAGAGCAGGAGGAGGCAGCCGGGGGCGCACCGGGGCTGCCGGCCGCGCGCCGCTTGACCGCCGAACGCAGCGTCTCCGTCGCCCCCTCCACCCGACTGAACAGCTCCTCCAGGTCGTGCGGCTGCAGCCCCTGCTGCTGCTGCTGCTGCTGCTGGGGCACCAGCGGCGACTGCTCCTGCCCCGCCGCCGGCCGCAGGTCCTGCTCCGGCGGCGGCGGCGGCGGAATGCTGCCGCCGGCGAGGCTTCCGCTCGCGGGACCGTACACGTTGTTGTACGTGGTGTCTCCCATCATGAGGCGGCCTGCAGGTGGCGGGGAAGCTTGCAGTATTCCGGCAACAGACGATCTGCGGTGCAGCAGCCGGGCGCGGTGCCGGCAGCTCCAGACCAGCTGGCATGCCAGCCCCGAGATTGCGTGAATGGGAGAAGCAGGGGACATACAGAAGGGCATACGGCGGCGCGTGCAGCATGCTGTGCGACACGCCAGGCGTTTCCGGAAAGGCTGGCATTTCTTTGTCAGGCGCTGATTTTGCAGGCCTTTCGCTCCGCCTCTGCCGCACTGTCGCCTTTGTAAAGGTGCTGTCACCTCTCCTTGGCGGGGAACAGACTCCTGTGCCTTCCCCTGCCTTCCGCCAGCTCCCAGCCACGCGCCTTGGCAGCTAGCGAGAACGGGATGCCTCTGCCTCCCCCTCACTGCCACCAATTCCCGCCCACAGTCAGCTCCCAATCACCAGCCCCACTCCTCGGTGAGCCCAAAGAGCCCCCCCCCCCCCCCCGGTTCTTTGTCCCAGGGGGAGTAGAATGCTCGCCTCGCGACTCGAGATTGAGGTCCGAGGTGTCGTCGTCGCCGGGCGCAAAGCCCCACCGGTCGATCTGCCGACCGGGCACCGCGCTGCCGCCGGTGTCCTCCTCGGCCAGCACCTGCGCCAGGCTGGGCGGGCCGGGCGGCTCGGGCGCCGCAAGCGCCGGCTCGACCTGCGCAGCCGGTGGTGCCAAACGCCTCAGCAGGCAGCCGAGCCCCATCCACTTACGCGTGGGGGCTGCTCCCGCCCCAGCCTGTCTCCCGCCCGGCAGCGGCAGATGCGGCCGGCTGGCTGCTGGCCACGTGCTCTTTCAAAGCCTCGAGCTGGCCGGTGCGCGCGGCCTTGGCAGACACACAGGGCGGCGGCGGAGAGGGGCGTGGTGTTGTGACGGGCAGGACAGGCTGACCCGCCCGCCCCAGTTCGGGTGCCGCCCAGCCTCCAGGATGCCGGTGTAGCCCCCCACGCTGATGCTGGTGTCGTCGAGAGCGCCCCCAACGTCCAGCAGCAGGTCCTCGGAGACCTCTGCCGCAAGCTCGCCTGCAGTGCGCAGCCGCCCGCTCTGCGGCGCCGAAGCGAGGTGTGTGAGGCAGGAGGGAGGCTGGCAGGCGCGCGCACCGCCCTGGCCGCCGGTCAGGTCCATGGTGGAGTTGCCGGGGCTGTCCGTCTGCATCGGCGCCGGCGCCTCTGCTATCGGGGACTCCTGCCGTGGTCGGTCCGGCTTCGCGGCGGCTGCGGCGGAGCGCGTCCAGGCGCCGGCGGCGTTCGGGTTCGTGTTCTGGTCGGGCGTGCCCTCCTGTGCCACGCATGTGCGGTCAGCTGGCTGCCGGACCCACAAGGAGCGGCCTGCGCCCCGCTGCTGGCAGGCTTTGCCTTGTTGAACAGGTGCGTCGTCTCAAGCTGGGCGTCAGGCGCAAAGCTGACGCGCCGGCCCATCGACTTGCGCGTGCGCCGCCCCGTACGCGCGTCGTCCCGCCGATCCAGCCCGCCCTTCTTGATGACCTGCAGCAGGGGGCACCATCCAGGTCACCAGGCTGCTGACATCCGGCTGCCTACTGCCCCGTCCGAAACCAGCGCCAAACCAGCAAGACAGTCACGACTTTGAGCTGGAGTGAGAGGCCGCTCGATATCGCTCCAGCACACGACAGGCGACCAGCAACGAAAGGACATCCACTTGCATCCATCGTGGATTCCCTGGTGAGGGGGCTGCGGGCCGCACCGAGTCGGCATTGCGGAAGACTTCAGTCTCCCGAACTGGCGTGGAGCCGGCCATGGCGCCGCCCGGGCGCCACTGCCGCTGATGCGGCAGGCGAGCCGGCGAGCCCCTGGCCGGGAGGTAGTGCTTACTTGCGGTGCGTTGCCCCGCTTATGCTGCTGCGCCGCCTGCGTACGACTGCTGCGGCGTGGCACGTGGGCCAGGCAAAGCGAGACAGCGCTCGGACTCTGTGCTTCCAGTTTAAAGGCATAAGCGCGGGACGCGCTCAGCGCTCAGAGCAGGGCTTGAGTAAACTCACGGCCCCAGAAGCAGCCCTGCCCCACGGCCCTTCAGTTCAACGAAGGGGCGCGTCACTCGTACCAAGGCTGCGGCGCCAGTCTCTCCGACCCCCTTAATCCCCGCAAAGTGACCGTCTGCCCGGTGTGCCCCAAAATCACAACGAATGCCGCGGCTTTCGAGCCTTGTTTTGCTTCGCTCGGAACGCCTGACAGGCACAGCACGATATGATGTGGCTGAACGTATCGCTGACTGCAGTAACCGTCTGCCGGCGCCCCGCAGACGTCCGCCATCCTTGGACGCCCGCCAAGCGCGCCTGCCACTTGCTGCCGCGGCGCTGGGCTGCTGGTCGACGCCGAAGCGCGGCACTGCAGCTCGCTTTGGCGGCAGGGCGCCGCCGCTCAGCAATGAGCGCCCGCCGCCCGCCGCTGCACACCCAGCTGAGCCTGACCAGCGTGTTTCAACGGCACCGCGAGCGCAGCCAGCCCGCCGGAGAGACGCCTTGCGCCAGCAATGAGGTCGCCCAGCCGCCGCTGGAGCGCCGGGGCAGCGGCGCGACGTCAGCGGCCTCCGCCAGGCCGGTGTCGGCGCAGGAGGGCGAGTCTGATGCGCAGCCGCAGCAGGCGCCTTATGCGAGGCAGCACTCGATGGTCGGCAGCCGGTCTGATGCGGCGGAACCCCAAGCAGCAGCCGAGCGGGAGGATGCGGCTGCGGGTCCCTCAGTCGTCCGCCGGGCCGCCATCAGCAGCCGATGCTGGCGAGCTCCCCGCCCAGGCAGCCACCTGCTCACAGCACAGCCTTCTATTCACCCCGGCCCAATCTGGTGACGTCACTGACTGCAGGCACATCCTCGACCGGCAGCTGAGCGGCCGCTTCTCTGTGGCTGCCACCACCGACTTCCGGCGCTGCCTGTGGGGAACCTATAGCCAGGCGTGCCTCCCCCCGGCATGCCAGCAGCCATGCGGCTGCCTCACTCCCCTGATAAGTAGCCAGAGAGCACGGCTGTCCGCCCCCCCACCATACCATGGCTCGCCCAGCCCTGCCGGTTCGAGGAGGGGCAGCCGCCCGCACCGACAGAGGCTCGCACCGGCGTCTTGAGCTGCGCCTGCGCACCTGCAGCTCGGCTGGGCCGCCTGCTCGCCCTGGCAGCCGCAGCAGGAGGTGGTGGACCCCTTTGACGAGACGGTAATGGGCCTCGCCTGCCCGGGCGATTACGTCGCTTCGGCCGCCTTTGACTCGGCCGGCGAGCTGCTGGCCGCCGCCTCCGCCGGCGGCAGCCTGGCGGTCTTTCACATGGACGATCTGGCAGAGGAGGCCGCCCGGAGCGGCAGCCGGAGGCCCGACCGGTGCCGTTCCTCCCTTGTCTGGGCTTCTAGCAGCTTCCCTGCCGCTTGCCAGGATGGCCGCGACTGCCTACCAGCACGAGGGGGCGGTGGGGGCCGGCGCCATGCGGCTCGGTCCATGCGCCGCTTCGGGTCCCAGTCCTGCTGGGCTCACGGGTTTCAAGCCCAGGGAACGACAGGGCTGCGCGTTCGCGACGCTTGCTGGCCTCTCGGGTCTGAGGCTGGCGCTCCCCCGCCGCGGCCCGCAGCTCCAGGGAGGACGCGCTGGACGTCTGCCGCCTGCGGCTGCCGAGCCAGCGCCGGCTCACGGCCGCCCGCTGGAACCCGGCGGACGAGCGGTGGCTGGGGGCCGTCGCCAGCAGCGACCGCCGGCTGGAGCTCTTCAACCTGGCCAGCTGCCGGGCACGCCCCCCCCCCCCCCCTCCTCCAGTTTTTAGGAGACGGCAAGGCTGCCGTGGGCGCCCCGACTTGCTGGACGGACGCAGCTGGCATAGTGCAGGGCGAGGCAACCTCAGTGGCCGGTTGGACAGGCTGCCTGCATGTGCTGCTATTCGTCGCAGAATGGCTCCCGAGAGGATGATTCTGACAATGACCACGTGTCAGTAACGATGCCAGTTGAGGCGGTCACTGATGCCACAGTCACTAAGGCGCTGACTGCGCGGGCGCCTGCTGCAGGGCGAGCCCACGCAGACGCTGCAGGTGAGCGCGCTCGGGTGCAAGGCGCGCGGCTTCCGCGACTTTGCCTTCCTGCCGGCGGGCGGGCCGTACCATGCGGCGGCCGCAGGCAACAGCGGCCAGGCCAGCCCCCTCTCCCAGCGCTTCACCAACCTCACAGCAGCATTTCGCTGCGAGCCCCTCTGGCACGGACGGCAGCATGCTGGCTGCCACAGGCACGGGAGGCGCCTGCCTCTGAGAGCTTTCAAGCGCTTGCGCTGCTCAGCTGCTCGCAGGCAGGCCAGGGCGGCGGCGCAAGCCGCAAGCAAGCAACGGCCCTGCAGGCAAACACCGGGCTGTTGTCACTTGTCTTCGTGACGGTTGCTGTCTGCTGAGGTCCTGGCCGGCTGCGTGCCGGCAGGTGTACTTATGGGACGGGCGGCGGGGGGCGCTGCCGCGGACCATCATCGAGGCCAGCGGCCCCAACAGCGAGGTCACCAGCCTGCAGGTGTCGGCTGACGGACGGTCGTTGCTGACTGGAAACAACGCCGGCGACGTGAGTCCCCCCCGGGCCACCTGCAGCTCCCCACACAGGGCATCTCCCTACAGAACAAGACGGGGCAGCTCTGCTTTTGAAACGTGGGCCTTCCGTTCGGCTTCGCCACCCTCTGGGAGAATGTGCCAGCACTTTTTACTTTTTCACGGGAAAATGTGGCGAGCCGACTGTCACACATCCTTCCCGTCATCAGCACCGGCTGGCTGCCTGGCAGCCTGTCTTCTGTCCCGCATTTAAGCAGCCGGGCCAAGGGTCCTGCCGGCGGCTGACAGCTGCCAACGTGCAGGTGCTGCTGTGGGACCTGAGGGGCGGCAGCGGCGCGCCCCGCTTCGGCGGCAAGGGCGCCCGGCCGCACGCGCTGCTGCGCCGCCTGAGCGTGCGCGGCTCGCTGGCCCGGCTGCCGGCCCTGACCCGCCAGACGGAGCTGCCGCAGGGGCGCATCCATGCGCTGCTGCTGCACCCGCAGAGCCACGTGCACGCCGCCTTCAGCCTGGCCTGCGGCTGGGCAGGTGCCGCCCCTCACCCTCCCGCGCCCGCCGGGCCGTTCCTGCCCCCCCCTCCTCACCGGCTCTGCATGCCCAGTGTCTCTCAAACCGCATGCGAATGCCGGCATGCCATACTTATTGTCTGCCTTCCGATGCCTGGGCAATACTGACAATACTGATAATGATAATGATAATATTCACAATAATAAACGCTCACCTGGGCACACCTGCACATTCGCGCCAACAGCATGTCTGCTTCCTCTGCTGGAAGGCTGAGGGCACCGCCGCAGCCGCGGCATCCGGCGCGCGCCGGCAGCAGCAACGCTCACTCGGCGGCGTACCGCCAAGCGACTGGCTACCCCGGCCCTGCCTGCAGGCGTGCTGGACTTGGTGGCCGGGGAGGTGACCCACCTGCACTGCCCCTCCGCCCCCGCCGGCGCCGCCCTCAGCACGACCGACGCGCCCGCGGCCGGCGGCTCACTGGAACAGCTGGCGCTCGGCGCGCCCACCTGGCCCCGGTCCCCCCCCCCCCCCCTCGGCGGGATTCCATACCAGATGCTCGGGCAGCCTTGCTGATGCTTGCTGAGCAACCATCATCTCTTCCTGCAGGGCTAGGCATGGTAAGCCGCATGCTAGCTTGCCTGCCAGGCCAGACGAAGCCGCATGTGGTGCGCTGTTGCAAGCAATCGCAAGCGGGCCGGCTGCTGCAGCTGAGAATAGAAGGGCCGGCACGTGATGCTGTCGGAGCACCAACGTGGTGTGCCGCGAATCCTGTAGGCGACTGCCGACGTGGGCGGGCGGCGCGACGCTCTGTGTGCCCGGCGGCAAGGGCGCCGGCCTGCTGGCGCTCGACCTGGATCTGCGGGGCTCACCCTGCGCCGTGCACGGTGGCTGCCCGCCCAGCCATGCTGACAGCCTGTCGTTTCGTGGTTGCTGCTCGCCACTGGCCGTTTGCTTGTCCGGAACAAGCAGCCGGCAGCGATTTGCAGCCTGCATGAGCAGCCTGCCAGTGGCGCAGCTGCAGTAGGTCGTGCCCACTTCCAGCCCGGCAGGAGCCCCTGTGCTTTCGTGGCAAGCTGCAGTCAAGACAGGACAGCGCTCACACCGCCTCTGCGCTCGGCACAAGGTTGATAGAGTGACTGGACTCCCTGCTCTGCAGGCGGCGCCAGCGACAGCGGCCCCACTGCCACCCGCATCCCGCTGCAGGCTGACGTCATCTCCACCGCCTACTCGGCCGCCGGGCAGGCGCTGGTGGGGGGCACGCGGGACGGGCGGCTGCTGCTGCTGCAGTCCCAGCCAGGAACATCCCAGCAGTGACCCGAAAGAATGATGCACGATTGCAGCCGCGCAGGAGCCAGATAGGTGCGGCATGGCATCTGGTTTCTGTACAGCCACCCCTTGACAAACAAAAGAAGGTGGTTGTTGTGTTGCTTGTTCACGGCCCAAGATTTGGCCTACAGCCCTTGATCCAGCCCTGAAAGCAAGCCGCCTGCCGTGTTTCTGCTGCCAGGTCTCACACAACCATACCGTGCAGCCACTATCATTCGCTGCTTACGGCGGCGGCAGCGAGCCCGCCCATCGCTTTATGGAGGAGCGACAGTGAATAAACAAGCAACGAATGGGCTGCTGGATTCCGCCTCCGCTGCGGGTGCAAACGCTTGTCTGCATGCGCCCCGCGGATGCAAGACAGAAACCAAGACGAGTGATTGCATGCCAAGGCGCCGGGCATCAGCCTGCTGCAGGCCCCGCAGCACCTCCTGACAATCACAGGCTGACCCGGCCGCTCGTTTCTTCTGTCTCCACACGCAGCCACGACCAGACTTTCTTGCCGAGGTCCGTCAGGCGGACGTCTGCCAGCCACTGCCCCACCTCAAAGCGCTCGCCTTCACTCGGCTTCAACAGCCGGCAGGGCAGCGTGAACGCCGCCAGCCGGAGCCTCGTCGGCTCCTTTGGCCGTTTCCGCCGAGGGAGGCCGCCTGTGCCGGCCAGCGCCTCCTGCAGGCACACCGGCACATGCGCCTCAGGAGCTGCGCTGCGACCGCTCCGGTCTGAGCCGCCGGCGCGGCCCCAGCGTCCGAAGCTAGCCACCCGCGCTTCCTCGAGCAGTGCAGGCCCAGCCGGCAGGCGCGCTGCCCCTGCTGGCGGTGCCATGCGAAGGAATCGTGCCTCGAGGAGAGGGCACTCCGCGGTCAGGCTGTGCAGCATCAGCAGCTCCGCGGACAGCAGCCTGGCCGCTGCGTCCACGCTCGCCCCGCTCACAAGGTAGACCGCAGGGTAGCCCAGCAGCCAGCCTTGGAGGCTGGGCAGCAGCGGCAGCCTGTCGCTGTCCAGGCGCAGCACCGCCATGTGCACGCCCGAGGCTTCGGGCGGCAGCAGCAAGCTCAGCAGCTGGCCCGCAACCTCCTGCAAGCGCAGCAGCCGCCGCCCTCAGCAGATGGCGGCTTCTCGCCGTCTACATGTGAAAGCAACTGTGGCCTGGCAACACAGCACACAACGTCCGGGGAAAGCACATGGGGGCTGCTGCTGCGCCGCGGGCAAGCCAGCCATGCGCGGCGACTGCTGACCTCTGCCTCGGCAGCGCTGGCCCAGCGGCACGTTCCGTCTGCAAAGGCCACCCAGTGCGGCTGCGCAGGCAGCACGGCCAGCCGCTCACGCAGCCGGCCCAGGTTGAGCAGCAGGGAGCAGTCCCCCAGGCTGGCGGCCGCCACATGGGAGCCTGCAGCAGGGGCAAGCCGGCAGCGCTTGCAGGAGAGTGCATGTGAGCATCATGCCTCCCACGTGATAGCAATATAGTGACAGCAATCGAAGAAGGCCCATCAGGAGGGCAGCCGTGATCGCTCATCATATTCCTGCAACGCCTGCCTGAAGTGTGCATGTTGTGCTGACATGTTGCTCGCGGCTCGTGCCGGGCCTCAGGCAGGCCTCGGGACTGCTCACCGGCAAAGAGACCGGGCGCGATTGCCTGCAGGCGGGCCAGCAGCGTCAGCAGGCTGGGTGCCGGCACCGGGACGTAGTCCAGCAGGGCCGCCGGCCGCAGCCCCGTGGCCACTGCCAGCACGTCCCAGCACAGCTCCGCCCGGCGACGCCTCAGCTTGCCAGTGGCCGCCGCAGACACCTCGGCCGCCAGCAGACGCAGCAGTTGCGCGGGCGTCTGAGCGTGGCTCGCCATGCGGCTAGCAGAGCGCCTGCGGCTGACGAGGGCTGCAGTCTGAGACAAGGCCGGGCGGCTGCTGACCAAGAGGGTGCGAGGAAACGGGGGCTTGGTGTGCTGTCGCGCAGAAGCGGTGGAAGAGTCTTCCGGACATGAGTCGTCACCTGGCGCTATCCGCAAGGGTGCCTCAGGCTGGCCGGCCGGGCTGCGAGCGCTGGGCGGCCTGCCGATCTGCTGCGGCCTGCAGCATGGCCGTCAGACTTCGCAGCTCGCCGCCCAGCACCTGAAAGTAGTTCTCCACGTCGCCGAGCTCCTTGACGGCGTCGGACGCCTCCTTGAAGGCAGTCCCCCACCGTGCGGTCTGCGCCTTGTGACGCTTCAGCGCCTGGCACAGCTCGCGCACCTCGCCGCCGACCTGGTCCTGCCGCCTCAGGATCTGCAGTGCATCACGCCGCTGGTGAGTCGTTTGTAAGGGAGTGGGTGTGGGTATTGAACAAGATTGCTTGTTCCAACCTGCTTGGGGTCCGGCAAGCGCGACGCGCTAGCGCTCCGAGCACGCTCGGCGGACTGTGACAGGCTCTCGCCTGCGAAGGGCAGCCACATCAGTGGCTAGTTTGGGATGGCGTTTCTCCCATAAAAAATGACCTTGCAGGAAGGCCTAGCACCGTACTGGGCTGCGGTGGGATGCTGCCACTCGGCGACTGGTCAGACGTCCGCATGCCGCATCGCGTGATTGTTATTGCTGCTTCTGACGCATCGCTACTTGGCGGGCTTTCCTCATCAGCAACCTTGCCGCTCATTGAGAATCGCAGACGGCACACGCAAACTCAATCAACCAATCGAGCTAGGCCCGCAGCTACCCTGACATCTATTGCGGCTGGAGGTGTAGGACCTGCATTATTTTGGTCTCCCAAACTTGCGCACGGCATGCGCGCATGCCAAAGCTGAACTTTTGAGTTGAGGAGCCAGCGCTCTGCGGATTCACGCCGGCAGAATGAGTGTTTCTGATTCAGACACTTTGGACGACCTGGTGCCTGGCCTGCACCTTTCTGAGGTACGGATTTCACCTCCAGTACTGCCCAGGCTCGCGTGACGGCGGCCCCGTCTGCAACCAGCCACCTCGCCTCTGCCTACAGGTGCACAACGACCTGGCGGATGCCGCTGCGGGAGATGCAGAGCCAGCCATGCATGTTACCACGTTTCACTTCCAGCCACCGACAGCGATAGAACGAGCACGGGTGTGGCTAGACGACCTCGCACAGTCGCTGTTGCGTGGGCAGGCAGAGCCGGATACGATGGACCTGCAGGACTGTGACGGTGACTTGGACCCACCCAGGCCTGGTCGGAACGGGCTGGTTCACGCCAAGCCGGCAGGTCAGCGCCTTCATGTCCTTACATGTAGCTTCACGCCTTGACACACCCGCTGGCAGCTGAGGAGCAAAGCCAGCATGACACTGCAGGGACGGCATCATCCTGGCCGCGTGATGACACGCCCAGAGGCAGCTTGGTGGTAAGGCACAGTGCGGCAACAGGGCTGCCAGACGTGGGGCTGCAAGTGTGGCAGGGCGCGCTGCTGCTGAGCGACCTGGTCCTCTCGATGGGGCCCCGGCTGGCAGGCGCCACAGCGGTCGAGCTGGGCGCAGGCACCGGTGCGAGCCGCCCTGCCTGCTGCTGTTCATAAGAGCTGCGGCAGCAGGTGCAGTGAGAGGCGGCGCCCTGCTGCCTGCAGGCATGCCTGGCATCCTGCTGTCCCGGTTTGCTAGCCGAACCTATCTGACAGATGCGCCTGGGCCGGCTCTGACGAACTGCGCAGTGCGCTGCTGCCTGTAGCATCTTGCTTCCAAAGCTGCTGGAAGCAGGGCCACGAGCGGCGCATACTCACCAGCAGCAGCCGCCCGCAGGAAAATGCAGAAATGGCAGGCTCGGGCGGCGCGCTGTCGCTGCGGCCAGAGCCTGGGGAGCCAGCAGGAGTGCTGCATGTGCGGGCCCTGGATTGGAGCAGGCGCCCGTTCCCTTGGGATGCGCCGGAAGCCGAGGCGGCTGGCGACAGGCAAGGGCTTCACACTGACGTCCCCTGCACTGCAGTTGCTTCCCGGCATCCTGCCTTGCTGGCATGCCAGTGGCAGAATACGGCTGCTTTGGCAGACGGCAGGCACCCATTGCGACAGCTCGCTTGCGTTTAAAGCAACAGTGGCACTGAGCGTTGGGAATTTACTTGCAGCCAAGCGGATTTCCTGGCCCCAGCAGGAATTGGCATACACGGTAGCACCTGGTTTTAGGGTCCGACAAGGCTATTAGTGGTGTGGATGTGCAGGCATGCTTGGACGGCTGGCGACCTGCGGGCGCTGGGCTGGTGCAATCTGCTGCTCGCGGCGGATGTGGTGTACGATGACTCAGCGACAGACGCATTTCTGGCCTGCGCAGCCTCACTCATGCGCCACTGCCGGCAAACAGGGGCGCGGAAGGGCAATGCAGGTCCACCCCCCCCCCCCCCCTTTCCTGCTCACCATTCTTGCTTTGGACGGCATAGGCCAGGCTTGGGGGTGACCAGTTGGCTGAATTTCTTGCGAATCAGTAGACAAGCAACAGTAGCTCCAGAAGGAAACTGGCGAGACCCGGAGGCAGGGCCACGAAGAGCTCGGCATTTGACTGCTTGCCTCTGCGGCTTGCTTGCAGCTCTGCTCTGCTAGCCGGGGCGCCTGATGCAGATGCGCGTGCCAGCAGGGCCCGCACTGCTGGTGGCCGGCGAGCGGCGCGTCAATTTTGGACTGGGCGATACGGAGCCCCGCGCACATGCCTGGGAGCACTTCACAGGCTCCCTGGAGGCCGTGGGGCTTGCTGGGCGGCAGCTGGACACTGCCCTCC